>JBBGZY010001072.1:7885000-8175000 GCA_037952925.1 Lithobates clamitans
AAAAAAAAAGTCATTTAAAAAAATGACATTGAAAAAAATGTGCCTTTAAGATGTATGGGCGGCAGTGTCATGGAGACGAGTGGGCGCCATCTTAGCCTCACTCGTCTCCAGGCACAGCAAGGAGACAGACGCGATCGCCTCCGCCGCTACCGACGGCTCCGGTAAGCGACGGGGGGCACCGGATCGCGGCAGGAGGGGGGCCCCTCTCCCGCCACCGATAAAAGTGATCCGCCGCAGAGACCACTTTTATCTGAAAGCCGACCGCCGCACGAAAACGGGGATACTGGGGTTATGGCAGCTAGCTGCTGCCATAACAACGATATCCGCCGCCAAACTTTGGACGTACCACGGCATGCGGCGGTCGGCAAGTGGTTAACAGGAAGTGAACCAGTCACCCTTCTTTTCAACACATTGCAGGAAGCAAGACATGTCTTTCTCAATCTATTGTCATCACCCCTTACAGAACTTAAAAAGTACGTTTTTATTATCTCATCTTGTACTGTATATCGTTGTTTATGCAATGTATGATGTATTGTATGCTAAATTATTCTTATTAAGGTGTATTTCTGTTATTTTGTAGTTTCACCTGGCTTGTTCTAATAAAACTGAGATAAAAAAAATATGGTATCTGAAGTTATTGGGACAAGGAGGTTTAGCTAGCTGTCCCAGAGACAGAACACCAGTGTTCTCAGGTAACGTTTAGTTGGCATTTGGATTCCATAAAACAAACACCCCCACGGATCCCTCCAATATTTCTTTGTTATATTTTTTATTATTTGCAGTACCTCTCTCCAGTATTTTTTTATTTTTGGGCAAGTCAAATGTGGGACATAGTTCCTAATTCCTTACACCCCCTCCAACATAGTTGCGAAACTTCCCTTTGAAATTTATGTGCCTTATCTGCGGTTATGCACCACCATGCCAAACATTTATAATTCATTTCTATATTATTATAGTCTATTGATGAGGTATGCGCCATCTTCATTATTTTCCCTATTTCTGCATCATTCACTCATGATCCCAATTCTTCTTCCCATTTTCTAATAAATGGCAGCATTCCCAGCCCCTTCACATCCATCAATATTATTTCACACCATTGCCTAGTGCCATTGTGCATCTCAAAGGGTCCTGAGGCTACTCCATTTACTTTCACCCTCGCTGTCGGCTGATTATAGAGTGCTTTGATCCAGTGAAACATTTTTGGGCCCAGTCCCATCGCCTCCAGTGTACTCTGCATAAATCCCCAGTCTACCCTGTCAAAAGCCTTTTCGGCGTTGATTGACAGCAGCAGTCCTGGGGATTTACTTTTTTTATTTTCTGAACCACTAGAAGCATTCTGATTCTATTATCCAGGCATTCTCTTTGTGGGATAAAGCCCACTTGGTCGGTATGGACTAGGTCGTTCATTACTAATTTCATCCTAGTTGCCAGTACCTTCGCGAATAGCTTAGTATCAGCATTTAGCAATGAAATAGGTTGATAGCTTAAACATAGTGTAGCACCCTTTCCTTCCTTTGGTATAATCGTAATTGTGGCCTCTAAGGCTTCCCTCCGCATCTCCCTTTTTTTTTTTTTTAACAGAAGGAATCTTTATTGGAATATTCAGTCAGTTACATGTTATACATTTCAGGTGTCACAAGGTATAGTGGTGAACAATAAACAGTATAATTCCCCACCGGGAGACCCCTGGCCTCTACCCATGCCGACCATATTTTGTAAAATTTCTTGGGATAATTCCGGCCCATATATGTCAATTTATAAAGAGGGAGGGCGACGTTCACCAAGTCTCTCCAGGTAGTGACCCGAGGTGTTGCCATAGTTTTCCATTGGAGCAGTATTGTTTTCCTGGCATAAAATGCTGTATAAAAAATAAACAATTTCTCGTGGGTGGTTGTGGGCAAATTGTCTGTGATACCCAGCAATAGAATCAAGGGAATAAGCCCCACGGATATTCCACTTATCGAGGTCATGTCAGCAGCCACAGTCCGCCAAAACTCCTGTACTCGTGGGCAAAGCCACACCATATGTATATAGTTGCCAATGTCTTTATTGCATTTAGGACACTTATCATCAGATGTACGGTATATTAATGCCAGCCTTTGGGGCGTGTAATGTACTCTATGGAGGAATTTCAACTGCACAAATCTATCTTTTGCAGAGATCATAAGAGGGATAAACTGTTGTAGGCCCTCAGACCAGTCCTCCTCAGTCAATGTCGGAAGGTCTCGCTGCCATGCCGCAAAGGCCCTGGCAGCCCCAGATCCGCCCCTGCATGTTAGTCTAAGATAGATGGAGGATAGTGTTCTGTCTATAATGCGGTATGTAAGCAGCCTCTCCACCTAGTGGGGTTCGACCTTAATGGAGCCAGGGAACTGTGCCCTGAGGGCATGTCTCAGCTGTAGAAACCTATAATACATCCAATGGGGGAGCCCGAACTTATCCCTCAGTTCTCCAAAAGGGAGCAAGTGTCCCTCAGGCAAGACGTCTTTCAGAATTTTTACACCGTACCTGGCCCAAACCTGCGGGTCAGGCACTGTCCGCAAATGGGGCAGTGACGGATTGCCCCATAAAGGCAGATGGGGAGAGAATGTCTGTGGTTCCTCTATATGTTTTGAAACTTGTTTCCACACCCGTATCGTAGTCCTCATGAGCGTAGTAGTTTGCGAGGTGGCTCAAGGCCTTCTGTATACTATATTACTTAGTTCAGAGTAGGAACCCAGTATAGCTGCCTCTAGATTAACCGATGGGTTCGACTGATCTTGTGTAAACCACCACCTTATGGACACTAGTACCGCAGCCCAGTAGTATTTCCTGAAGTTAGGGAGGGCAAGGCCCCCTTCAGACAATCTGTCACGTACCTGGTGGTTTTGAGCCCGAACTGCAGAGAAAGGCCTCCCCTATGGCTCCCACGCACGGCCCCCTGGAATTGAGACAGAGGGCACAGGAGTAAGGAGTGGTATGAGTGCCTGGCAGGATCAACAGATAGTTCAGAAGTCCAGGAATCACTATGAACCAGGAGACTGGAACTGAAGAGTAGACTGTAGTCTGGAATGCTGGACTGGGACCAGGAACAACAGCAGACAAGTAGACTGGAGACTGGAGTGCTGGACTGGAACCAGGAACAACAGCAGGCAAGTAGACTGGAGACTGGAGTGCTGGACTGGAACCAGGAACAACAGCAGGCAAGTAGACTGGAGACTGGAGTGCTGGACTGGAACCAGTCACAACAGCAGGCAAGTAGACTGGAGACTGAAGTGCTGGACTGGAACCAGGAACAACAGCAGACACAGAGAGGTCAGGCAGGCCGGGTCGGATATCAGGCAGGCAGAGGAGGTACCAGAAGGTCAGGCAGAAGAATCGTCAGGCAGGCCGGTGGTCAAGTATCAGGTGGACAGCAGAGGTACCAGGGGACAAACAGAAGAATAGTCATAGGCAAGCCGGAGGTCAGATGCAGGCAGACAGCTGGGTTGGTCACAAACAGATAGCCGGGTCTTAACAGGTAGTCTCAGATCAGATCAGATAAAGCACACGGAACGCTGTAGAGCAGACGGGGACTGGGAGTGACAGACAGACTTAAATAGCCCGCCTGGCGCCAACAGGGATGCGCATGTGCGCGCGCGCGCAACGGCGCCCGCAAACGCGCATCAGTGAACCTGGGGCACCGATTACTGGCAGGAACTTCCTGACACAATCCAAGCTGAAGCGTGGCTCTAGCTATTCTCAGCACCGACCCCTGCCATATAAATGTCGTGACTGTTTGTTCCACTTTAATAAAAAAGGAGTTGGGTATATCTACGGGAGTATTTCTAAAGACGTACAGAAATTTGGGGAGAAAGGACATTTTCAGTAGATTAACTCAGCCTACAGGGGTAAGTGGTAGGTTTTTCCAGACAGAGCTCTTCTGTATAAGTTTCTGGAGGACCGGGTGTACATTGGACTCTAGATATTTTGGCAGGTGTCTATAAATCTGGATACCCAGATATTTAAAGCTTTCAACCCATTAAAGAGGGGCGGGGAGACTCGGCGGGGCCCACTTTGATTTAAAGGGAATAGAACCGATTTTCCCCAATTAATTCTAACACCTGAGAACCTGCCAAACATATCAACCAGTTCCAGGGCTGCTGTAAGGGGAATGGTGGTGGTCTTTAAGGTAGAGAAGGGTATTGTCGGTATACATAGACACTTTCTCGACAATGGGGTGCACAGATTTGCCAGCGATCGTCAATGAGGAGAGGAGGAGGATAGCCAGAGGCTCAATGGCGAGAGCAAATAAGGCCGGGGAGAGAGGGCATCCCTGCCTAGTGCCTCGGTGGAGCGGGAACAGTGCAGAAAGCAAGCCATTTGTCCGGGCTCTAGCCATCTGATCAGAATATAGCATCCTCAGCCAGGATATAAAAGTAGGACCTATACCAAACCTCTGGAGTACATTCCACAGGTAGTCCCACGCCACCGAGTCAAAGGCCTTTTCAGCATCCAGCGATGCTATCACCTCCTCTCCTCCCAGCCACCTGGTCTATCACTGTGAACAGGCTCCTTAGAGTAATATCTGTGCCTTTTCCTGGCATGAAGCTAGTCTGGTCCCCATGTACCAAGGAAAGTATCACTGCATTGAGACGAGTGGCAAGCACCGTAGTCAGGACTTTTGCATCAAAGTTTAACAGTGATGTTGGTCTGTAGGACTGGCAGAGCTCTGGGTCCTTCCCTGGTTTGGGGATGACCACAATCACAGCTCTCATCATAGAGGGTGGCAGCTTATTAACTCTAAAGGATGTTAAGAGGACCCCTCTATGTCTTACAGCCAGCAAGGCACAATGTGTCTTGAAGAACTCGGGAGGGAGGCCGTCATCCCCTCGGGTCTTACCAGTCTGCATAGAGGACACCGCTGTCTGAACCTCCTTTAGAGTGATTGGTGCAATTGCAGGCCTGCCTCCTCTGATAGAGTAGGAAACTGTAGACCATCCAGAAAGGATTGGCGTTCTACAGGTGTATAGTCAACTCTGGAGGAGTACAAATCCCTATAATAGGAAGCAAAGCATGCGTTTATGTTGCCTGGGTCTGATAACAGCCTTCCCGAGTCATCTTTGATATACGCTATGTGGGTGGTATCCATAGGCTCTCTAGAGAGTCAGGTCAGCATGCGTCCCGACCTTTCGCCCTTCTCAAACACCCTTTGTGATTGGTAGAGCAACTGCTTGTTTGCTGCAGATAATCTGATAAGCTAAACCTCCCTCAGGGCCACAAGCAGGTCCTTTCTCCGATACTCCCCTCCACCCCCGAGATAATCAGCCTCTAGCCTCTGAGCAGTGGCCTCAGCCTGGGCAAGGGAGGCCTGGGAAGACGAATGTGACGATTCTGCGGCCGATTTGTACTGGTGTTTTATATGGAGTTTAAATTCTTCCCACCTGGCCGGAGTCTCCGTACCACCAGGGTCAGGAGCCCAATACTGCGTAATGGCTGACTCCACCACAGGCTCGCCACGCTCATCAGAAATCCAATATCTGGACAGACGCCACAAGCAGTCACCCGGGGCCACCTTCGCGTGTAGCTTCAGGAGAATAGGTGAGTGGATCTGAGATCCAATATCTGGACAGACACCACAAGCAGTCACCCGGGGCCACCTTCGTGTGTAGCTTCAGGAGAATAGGTGAGTGGATCTGAGATCCCTCTAGGGAGAGCAGAAATGTCATGTACCTTAGCTAAGACCGGGCTGCTGACATAAATGAGGTCAATATGTGACATAGCCGTGTATGTGGCAGAGCTACAGGTGTAACCTCTTGTACCTGGGTATTTCCATCTCCAAACGTCTGTGAGGCCTAATGTCGCCGCCCAACGGGAGAGTGCAGAGTCTGTGGCAGGGTCAGGGGACATTCTATCCATATTGGGGCACGGAGCCATATTGAAGTCCCCCGCTAGAATCACAGCGGCGACCGAATGGGACGCCAGTATCTGTGCTATCTTATGAAGGAGTCCAATGGAGGCAGGGGGAGGATTGTACAATCCCACCAATATTAAAAGGCATACCATCAATACATGCGTGGAGAACCACGTATTTACCCCCGGGATCCAGATGCAGGTCCAGGAGTGTGAATGGGAGGGATTTATGGAGTAGAATACTAACTCCCCTGGTGTGGGTTGAGTGGGTAGCATGGTAGTAATGGCCTACCCAGGGTTTCTTAAGACTAAGGATCCTGCCGCCCACCAGGTGTGTTTCCTGCAGAATGCAGATAACAAGGGAGTATTGTTTGAGGAACTTAAAGACCAGGGCACGTTTAATTTTGGAATTCATCCCCCAGACATTCCATGATACCAGTGTCAGGGGAGCCATAAGGGAGGGTATAGGGATAGATTGGAGGACCTCGGTCCCGCATGCGGATCACCAGAGACAGCCCCCGAAGAGGGCAAGCACCACCAGCCTTGCGTTGGCCATTGGAGATTTACCTGCGGCATCAGTATAACATATAGAAACAGAATTCCTTCATTAGCTTGTATGTAACTTAGCAAATTAAAAATAAGAAAAACAGCAAAAAAAAAAAAATGAACAGAAACCCCAACTCCCCCCACCCTGTGCATCCATTCCAACGTGGGTGCACCTGGATCCCCCCAACAAAAATGGTTAACAACCACATGGGGTCATGTACATGTAACAAGTAGGCGATGCACACCCGGGCACCAGCTGCATAGAGGTGCAGCAGAGATACTGCCAACGGACAGGATATTTAAAACTCTTGGGTCTCCTGGCTGAGCCAGGGGCACAAACTTAAGCTGCTTGTGTAAGAAGTCAGAGTGATGAAATAAGCAGGGTAGACTCCCACCGGGGGCTGGTAAGTAGCAATTGTGTTCTCATGGATTCAACAGCACGGCTAGGCTGTGCGATCACAGAGTCTGAGTTAGTGAAATTAGTGAGGCTGGGAAGATGTTATCTTGTCCAGGGCAGCGGCACATAAAGTGATGTAGAACAAAAGAAAGTCACCTCTGAGCTACAAGAACAAGCGGCAGTTTGTCGTCTGTCTCTGCAAAGTTCCAGGATAACAACTACTCATGCCCCACAACCCATCCCCTGCCTGGGCAGAACTAAAGATGGGGGTGTGTTTAGAGACATCCAACAGCCCCATGGCGCCAGCAGCATTCAGTGTGTCAAGCACTAACCAGGGTGTAGGGTATGTTGTTCAGTAGAGAGTCACCATGCCCCCAAGGATAAAGAAAACAGGCAAAGGGTCATAAAACAGGGTGTAACTCACATGGTCCAGACCCGATCCACAGTCGTGGGATCCCGGGATCACCCATGTGGGAGGGCATTCACCCATTGTGCTGCATCCTCAGGCGTGGTAAAGAACCGTATCGTTTCGCCATCAGCCACCCTCATGATGCCGGGAACATCATGCTGTATTTGATGTTACGGGATCTGAGGGATTGCTTGACCGTGTCGAATGATTTCCTCCGTTTTTGGGTCTCGACTGAGAAGTCCGGGAAAAACATGAGGCGGGCAGCCTCATGGCAGATGCTATCGATCTTCCTAGTCTCCCGGAGTACGAAGTTCATCAGCTTGAAGATGAAGGTATGCGGCGGCTATCCTGGGAGTCCTCGGATGGGGGGCATCCTATGAGCCCTTTCCACGACAAAGTGTGAGGAGAATGGCGCTTGGGGGAAAAGCGTACGGAGTAGGCGTCCTTTCGGGAGACTGATTATCCGCAAATTATTACGCCGGCTACGGTTCTCGGCTTCTTCCGTCTTGGCTTCTAGGTGTTTCAGCCGGATCTGGACAGTGTGGAGGGTAGCCGTGTGGTCTCTCACCGCGTCCTCTGTCTCCCACGCGGGTCTCGACCTCATCCACCCACTGACGGAGCTTTTCATAATCTTTCCTCATGAGTCCCATCTCTAGCTGCAGGGAGTCAATCTTGTTGGTAAGTACTGATTGACAACCGTTTATAGCCTGCATGAGTACCGAGAATCTGTCATCCTCCGTGAGAGCTGGTTCGGCCTCAGAAGTTTGCGTCGCCATATTGGAAGTTTTCTCCATGTGGGCAGCCGCACCAGAGGATCGGGCCGGGGCTCCCCCTTCTTACGGTTTACGAGCTCCCCCTTTGCTTTTCCAAGAGAGAACCATCTACCCGAGCCTATGGTTTGTGAGGTTAGAGGAGAGTCAGTCAGGTCAGGATAAGACAGCAGGATGTATTCCCCTCCGTTGGCGCAGAGCTCCGCTCCTAGACATCTGACCCGGTCGCCATCTTGGACACCCCCCCCGCAACTCCCATTTAATTCCTATACCATTCATATAGGAACACAATATGGGGATTAAAATATCCTCAAACTTCTTGTAATAGAGTGACGTCAGCCCGTCTGGGCCTGGACCTTTCCCTGCCGTTGAATCTTTCAGAGTTTTTTTTATTTCTTCCACTGTGATGGGGACCTCTAGGATGCTAAGTTTTTCTTCCGATATTTTGTTTAGGCCTAATTCATGTAAAAAAGCTTTTGTTTTTTCTGTCCTATCTTTAGCTTTTTCAGATGTTCCCTTTTGATTAATCGCATATAGCCTACCATAATATTCCTGAAAAGCCCTTGCTATATCTGGTGTTGTATGTGCCATTTTTCCCGTGCCCGTTTGTATTTTCTCTATATAATTAGCCATTATTTTCTTTTTTAACAGATTAGCCAAGTATTTCCCAGTCTTATTTCCCCCTAGGTACCTCTCCTTTTTTATTCTGTTATACATCGTTTGGGTATCCTGTTCGGTTAGTTAGGTTTCATCTCTTCCCTTTTTATAATGGCTGCCGCTAATAATTCTTGCTCTGTTTTTTTTTTATGTTGCTGTTCTAACTCCTATATTTCCATAGAGATTGTTTCCATTTTTCTTAATCTCCTCTTTTTTCTTTCCGAACCCATCAAAATCAGGACCCCTCTAATATAAGCCTTATGAGGAAAAAATACATACACATTGCTTTATTTTTTCACAAATAATTTTATTTTCTCACAAATAATTATTTTTTTTCTCATTTGCACGTAATCACTATATGTGGGGCTATTGTACCCATTTCCGGAGTACACACTGTGCTGGTTCCTTGCTTCCAGTTGGCTAGAAGTCCAGCACGTGTCCTCCAGATTAAATACACGTCGCCTAGACACTTGTCATCGGTGATGTGCCATCAACTACACGGTATTTGACACCAGATGTACGCATTTTAGAGCCGATTCTCAATAATGTGGACATACTATCTATATATACGTCTTTGGCTGCAGTGGGGGAACCCCCCAGACGACGTCTAAGAGGACGAAACGCGTCGGGTAAGACCCCACTGACGCCATTTTTACAATTTACAGCACTGTTTTCAAGATTTACATGTGAGTTTATTTCCTGGTTTTTTAATAAATTTGCTACATAATTTTACGGATTCACGCTATGTGGCCTTTCTTTTTCCTTCCTTATCCATTGCTGTCATCACCCGCTTTTTGACATCTTCTTGAGGGATACACCAGTCCAGGGTTTCATCCTAAAGACCCCCACCTGTCCATCTTTTCCGGATCCCCTACAGTGGTTCACCACCCAAGCCTGTTTGACCCGACCAGACGTACGTCTTTTTCGGGTCCAATCGATCTGGTAAGCCTTTTTTTGTCGGTGGTGGTGTTCCCCTCACGCCAGATGTCACGCACTGATTGATATATTCCACATATGAAGTCATGTACTATCTATGGACCATACTCTATATGAACTATACGGATACTTTTGTCCAATTTGCATCTAGAGATATATTGGTTCCTGGACTATACCATCTTTTGGACATCTAGGGTTGTTTTAGCGCTACACTTATTATGTTTAATCCTTATATGCACATATCCTACTGGCCGTGTTAGCTGCTTACTTCCCCTCTTTTTATAGGGCAGCGCAGAATTATTTGGTATATTTGTTTTCTCCCTATCAGGCAGGCCGGAAAAACCCCAGGAATATTGAATTAAATCTGCTTTCATTTGTTCCAGAAGAGGTTATGAAGTTCTCCTAATCAGAGTCTCTGAGGCCAGATCAGGGAATATTTGTAGTTGAAATTCTTCATATTTAAGGGGCTGGGTGGATTTAAGGTCATCCAGATCTGTTCTTTGTCTTTGTAATTATGAATACACACAACCATGTCTCTCGGCACTTCTCCTGCCATCTCTGCCAGTTCTCTGATCCTGTGGACACTTTCGAGCTTAATTTTTGTTTTGTTTGTGAGAATCCCAACAAGGGGCCAAATATTTTATCCATCATTTCCTGTAGGTCTTCACGCTGTACTTCAGGGAGACCTCTAATTCTTAAATTTTTTCTCCTGATGCGATTTTCAGGTACCATTGTTCCCTCAAAACCCCATCCATCTGTTCTTTGAGATCCTTTATTTCAGCCGCTTGTGAATCCAATTTTTCTTCTGTTTCTTCTACTCTTCTTAAAATCTGATTCAGATCACTGTGTATTGTTGCCATTTCCCCCTTAATAACTGCTCCAGCCTGGCAAACATCTCCGCCATTTCACTTTAAGTTGGTAATTGCTTTTTTTGTCTAGCCTCTACTTCACTTTCTTGTACTGCCTCCTCGTTGGCCGTCGTTCATTCCTCCTGACCATTTCTCAGGGAACCCTCTGTTAGTTTGCTCTTGGCACCAGTCAATTTCCCAGGGCTGTCTTTTGTTCCCTCTTGTGTCATATATTTCTTAATGGTTAAAAATAACGTGTGCATATATATATATATATATATATATATATATATATATATATATATATATATATATATATATATATATATATAATGTGTGTGTATATATATATATATATATATATATATATATATAATTTTTTTTCTCTCTCCTACCCCTTTCACAGAACAAAGGGGAGACCAGAGGAGAAAAGGACATGGGCAGGCAGGACACCTGAGGCTGAACAGAGTCCGCAGTCCGCCCACAATGCGGTACATTCCCATCCGTTACCCCCTCGTTCAATACAACTAGGCGGACTTAGACATCGGGGTGCCCCACAGTTCAGATACGTACCTGTTCACTTACATACAATCAGTCAGAAAAAGTACCATACTGTTATCTTCAAGCTTCAAGTTTCCAGCTGCTAATCAAACTTGTTACACAGTTGTATACTAATATGCATCTGTAGTACTCACTGTGTTTCTCTGTACTTCTCTGTGGTAGCTGTGTTTAATCAGCCTGCTCTGCCTTCCAGGTGAGGTGCCTTTGCTTGGTGCTTTGCCTGTGTTATCAGGCTAGTTTGCAGGGTTCCAGGGGTGCAAGGAGGTGGAAAGCAACTTTTGTTCCACTAGCCCTTTTCACAAGAGGGGAGGTTCGCTACCCGTCCCCCTATTCCATCCAGCGCGCTGTCACTCTGTCTGGGCCAGCATGGTTAGTGTTGCCCAGCATGTGCTTCACTGCCCACGCCATTCACCATGGCCATCGAAGCCCGAGAGTACGAGAGGAAGGCTCCTTCAAGCGGCGGCGGGGTGAGGGGAGTCTTGGGGCATGGTAGGAGCCAGACCTCGTCTCCACCTTTCTGTGCAGAGCTTCACGGACCTCTTATGCCGTGTACACACGACCAGACTTTGACAGCAAAGGTCCGACGGAACAAATCCACCGGACAATTCGATCGTGTGTGGGCTTCATTGGACCTTTGCTGGCGAAAAATCAGATGGACTTTAGAAATAGAACATGTTTCAAATCTTTCCGACGGACTCCAGTCCGGTCGAAAAATCAGTTCGTCGGTATGCTAGTCCGACAGACAAACAACGACGCAAGGGCAGCTATTGGCTACTGGCTATGAACTTCCTTATTCTAGTCCGGTCGTACGTCATCACGTTCGAATCAGTCAGACTTTGGTGTGATCATGTGTAGGCAAGTCTGTTGCGTTGGAACGCCGTCGAAAGTCCGTCAAATAGTCCTTCGGAGTCCAGTCTGTCAAAAGTCCGCTCATGTGCACACGGCACAAAGGGCAGCAGCCACCCATGTCTGACTCACACATCAGGCACAGCCCTCATGCTAAAAACAAGTGTGATTTAACTGTACTTCTGTTTCAGTCTGATTTATGGTTTTTGACAGTAAGCGAAGGCACTGAATTCAGAAGATGCAGTCAATCAATTTGTTGGTAATATTTTTTCCAGATTGGATGAGCAGCATAACCGCATGGATCAGTTTGCCATGGCATTACAAACGCTCCTGAGTCGCACAGCTCACCTGGAATCTCCCACTGTGGCTGCTCCGGTACAACCTGTGTTGCAGGCTTCTCCAGTCTTACCAGAAGCATGTTTTCCACAAGGTGGGGGTGCACTTCGTTATGATAAAGTCACTGGGTGCATTTTTTCATCTGTTTGGGATATTCAAAGTATCTTGGACTTTACATAGCACAAACACATTTTGTGCCATATTTTTGCATCTGTTTTTTAAATTTTGACTGGTTCACTAATTTTAATATATTTGTTGAACTTTTTCACTTAATTTAATATAGTATGTTTAGATATCAATTTTTTGAAACTTCACTTCAGATGTTTAGTATGACCTACTGAATAGCCAATTTTTTTTAGGTGTTAAAACAACATTTTCTATCATAATTAGCGCAGCTTCTCCGTTTTATATTTGTTTTATGTCTATCCCACAATAAGCTGCTGCTCACTATGTACTTTTACCTAAGCGCAGTTTTTTTCCCTTATGATTTGGGGGCGATGCAGTCCAATGCAGAGGGTTTCTCTACCAGGTTGAGATGCTGCCCCAGGTGTTTCCCATGAATAGAAGCAAAGTAGGTTTTGTGATATCTTTGCTTTCTGAGAGAGCCTTTGCCTGGGCAAATCCTCTAGGGGAGACGCAAAAACCTGTTGCCTTCAGTTACCCTGAGATTGTGGCTTCTTTTAAAAGGGTATTTGACATTCCCGCATTCTGCTGCCAAGTGCCTCATGTCCATCAAACAGAGTACAAGAACTGTTGCCGATTACGCCCTTGAATTCCATACTCTGGCAGCAGAGGTTGCGTGGAACAATGAGGCCCTCGTGGCTGCTTTTTCTCATGGGCTCTCGGATACTATCAAGGATGAGATAGCAGCCTGAGATATATCCACTGAGCTGGAGAAGTTGATCACGTTTGCCATCCTCATTGACTCCAGACTCAGAGAAAGACTCTCTTTTAAGGTACGCTTGCGGAAGCCTCCTGTACATTTGTCTTTGCAGTCCCACCCTTGCCTCCCTCACCTCCCATGCCTCCTGGTACCAAGTTGGTCAGTGAAGATGAACCCATGCACTCGGGCTTCATGCGTCTCTCTACGGATGAGAAAACCCTTAGGAGGGGGGAGAGATTGTGCCTTTTTTGTGGCCAGGCAGGTCACTTTTTTAAGTCTTGTCCAACCCATCCAGGGAACACCCAAACCTTGAGGTCCTGTCACGGACAAACCTTAGGTGGCGTTGTTTCGTCCCCAGTTATCCTGAAGGATAAGCCCCTGGTTTCCGTTACCCTTTCTCGGGCTGAGTAGTCCATCGAGATACTCGATGGCTCTAATCAACTCTGGGGCTGCAGGCCTGTTCATTGATGCTGCCTTTGTATCAAAGCACTCGATTCCACTGCAGCTGCGTGACACTCTACTTGCCTTTGAGGCTCTTGATGGGAGACCTCTACAGCCTGCCCATGTGACTCATGAGACTGTACCATTGTCCATGGCCATAGAGGCTCTTCACAATAAGATAATTCAATTCCAAGTAATATCCTTACCTAATTTTCCGCTGGTTATTGGTTATCCTTGGTTACAGAGGCAAAACCCTTATTTTGATTGGCTCCATGCTGAGGTTCTCTCCTGGTCGCCACAATGCAGTAAGACATGCTTCCAGAAGGTAGCCAAGCTCCTGTGCACCTCTTCACTCTCCTCCCTGCCAGAGGCTTACCATGATTTTAGCAATGTCTTTGACACAGGTCAAGACAGTAGTTTGCCACCACACCGGTCGTATGATTGCGCAATTGACCTTTAACCTGGTGCCATACCCCCTCGTGGCCGGGTTTACCCTTTGTCGGTCTTGAAGGATAAGGTCGTGGAGGAGTATGTTGCAGATGCACGTTCTCGAGGTTTCATCTGCAAATCCTCCTCGTCTCCTGCTGGTGCTGGTTTCTTCTTTGTGAAGAAGAAGAGTGGTGAACTGAGACCTTGTATTGATTATAGGGGTCTCAATTGTTTCATGATTAAGAATGCCTATCCGATTCCGTTGATTACAGAGTTATCTGACCGCCCAAGGGAGCAACGGTTTTCACGAAGCTTGATTTGAGAGGGGCATATAATCTCGTGAGGATTAAGGAGGGCAACGAGTGGAAAACTGCGTTTAATACCAGAACAGGCCATTGAGTACCTCGTAATACCTTTTGGCCTTTGTAACGCCCCGGCAGTTTTCCAGGAATTTATTAACAATGTCCTCCAAGATTTGTTGCAGTTATGTGTGGTGGTTTATCTCGACGATATCCTCATATTTTCCAAGTCCCTGGAGAGCCACCACACAGATGTCTGTCGTGTGCTTCAGAAACTAAGAGAGAACAATCTCTATTGTAAATTGGAGAAGTGTGAATTCCCTCGTGAAAACAGGTTAAATTTCTGAACTCTGGCTATGTTTTGACTACATTTACTCTGTTTACCTTTCTTCTTATTATTAAACAAATGTGATTTAACTGTACTTCTGTCTCAGTCTGATTCATGGTTTCTGACAGGGTCCCCCACAAAATCCAAACCAGACCCTTCAGGTCTGGTATGGATTTTAAAGGGAACCCCGCACTATTAAAAAAAAAAAAAAGGCGCAGGGGTCCCCCCAAAATCCTTACCAGACCCTTATCTGGGCACGGAACCTGGCAGGCTGCAGGAAAAGGGGGGGACGAGAGAGCGCCCCCCTCCTGAACCGTACCGGGCCACATGCCCTCAACATGGGGAGGGTGCTTTGGGGTCCCCCTTAAAGAAACTTGTCCCCATGTTGATGGGGACAGGGGCCTCATCCCCACAACCCTTGCCCGGTGGCTGTGGGGGTCCACGGGTGGGGGGCTTATCGGAATCTAGAAGCCCCCTTTAACAAGGGGGCCCCAAGATCCTGGCCCCCCCTATGTGAATGGGTATGGGGTACATTGTACCCCTACCCATTCACCAAAAAAGTGTAAAAAAAGTAAAAATTACAGGAGACAGTTTTGGACAATTTCTTTATAAAAAAAAAAGTGTCCTGCGATGTCCATCCATCTTCAATCACGGCACCGATTGTCCGGAGAAAAAAAATATAAAAAGCGGAAAAACTCCACCTTTTTTTTTTATTGTGGTGTGGGGTTCCTCTTAATACCCATACCAGACCCGAAGGGCCTGGTAATGGACTGGGGGGGAGCCCACGCCTTTTTTTTCAATGTTTTTTTATGTATATTGCCGGGATTCGGCAATACATTACAGCCGCAAGCAATTTTGAATTACATTTTTTGCTTTAGAAATGTCATTTTGTGGAGGGACTGTGCATTGAGTGCATTGAGTACTCTGGACAGCAGGAACAGCAGTTTCAGGAATCAGATCAGATAGAAAGGTTGGGTGGAATCCATAATGTGCAAAAAATGGGGATTGTTTGGTGGCAGAATGACTGGCGTTATTATAAGCGAATTCTGCTAGTGGCAAAAGAGATACCCAGTCATCCTCGGCAAAGGACATGAAACATTGGATATATTGCTACAGGGTTTGATTGGTCCGTTCTGTCTGCCCATTTGTCTGGGGGTGATAAGCTAAAGAAAGAGAAAGTTCAAATTTTAAAGATCCACATAACGCCTTCCAAAACCTTGATGTGAATTTGTCAGGTACTCACCAAGGCCGAGATGCTGAGAGTGGCTCCCCTTGCTGAGCGCACTCTACCCCTGAAAGTGGTACAGAGGGTATGGGGCACAGAGAGGCACGGGTCACCAGCAGGTAGAAGAGACTTGCGCAATCTCCTGTAGGACGGATGTACGGTGCAAGAGTGGACTTGGCTCTGAGCTGGGATGGGAAGCCCGGCCGAGGCTCTAACACCATAGATTCAGAAATAGAGACTGGAGCAGAGTCTTGAGGAGGAGGCCGAGAGTCAAACACAGAAAGCCAGCAGAAGCAAGTCCTTAGACACAAGCCGGGGTCAGAAGTCCTTTAAGCAAGCCAGGGTCATACACAGGAAGCAGGCAGTAGAAGAGTCTTTAGGCAAGCCAGGGTCAAAGTACTGGAGAAGATCAGAGTAGGTCAGGGTCAATCCGGGTCACAACAAGAAAACACGGGTTAGCAGAACTTGGAACAGGAACAGGAAGCTGAATGACAAACCAGCAATTAGAAAAGGGGCTGAACTGCCTTTTATAGGCCAGCCAGGGGGATCTCACTTTGTGCGCGCTATGGCGGGCACGCGCCCACGCCGTCACGCTGTATTGTGCACCCGTATGCGCCGACCCGCTTTATCGCACACCCGTATGTGCCGAAGCACTATTCTGCCGCGGAGGCGCACAGGAAAGTGCCAATGCTGGAAAGTCCGGCTTCTGCCATTTATCTGACAGAATTGGACTCCTAGGTATGACACAATATTCAATCGGGATGTTGTGAAGTCTGACCACCTCCTTAATAAAGACCCGAGCGGTCTCGGCAGCAGATGGGGTACCCTTTAAGGGTGAGAAGTGCACCATTTTTGATAAACGATCCACCACTACAAAAATAGCAGAAAAATCTTCAGAAGGTGGAAGCTCGGCAACAAAGTCCATGGTAATCATCTTCCAAGGCCTATCAGGTATAGGTAAGGGTCTGAGTAAGCCCCAAGCTTTATTTCGGGTGTTCTTGCTCCGAATGCAGATAGTACATGCGTTGTCATAAGCCTTGCAATCCTTCTCTAACCCAGGCCACCAGAATGTACGTTGTACCAACTTTATGGTCTTGTCGATTCCAAAATGACCTGCTAACGGATGATCATGGCAGGACCCTAGGACAGCCACTCAGCTGGTTTATGGCACAAAAATTTGCTCCCCTTTCCATAGTATGCCGTTCTTTGCCTGTAATGTGACCCCTGGAGGACTGGATGTACCTGCTGAGGCTTGCTGCAATTGTGGTAGCAGGCCCGACTGTAACAGAAGGAAACTTCCGGCTGGTAAGATAATATCTGGTGAAGGTATGTCCTTTGGATCCTCAAACATGCGTGATAACGCATCAGATTTGGTTTTCTTTGATCTGGGTCTGTAAGTAATGTGAAAGGAAAACCTTGAGAGTGTCCAGCGGGCCTGGCGTGGTCTGAGACGTTTTGCAGTTTGCACATACTCGAGGTTCTTATGGTCTGTGAAGATTATTATCGGATGAGTGGCTCCTTTCAGCAAATACCTCCATTCCTCTAATGCTGCTTTGATCGCCAGAAGTTCCCGATCTCCCACGTCATAATTCCTTTCTGGTTGGGTAATCTTCCGGGGAAAGCATGCAACCAGATGGATCACATTTTTGGGGCCCTGTCGCTGCGACAAAATTGCTCCAACTGCACTTTCTGATGCATCCACTTCTAAGATGTAGGACAGAGCAGAATCCGATGACTTAGAACAGGAGCAGTGGTAAATCGTTCCTTCAAGGTTTCAAATGTCTGTTCCTCAGTAGACTAGTGGAAGCCGATGCCTTGTTTGGTAAGTTGAGCGATAGGGGAAATAATAGCTGAGAAGTTCCTGATGAATTTACGATAATTTCTGCCCCGGAAGAAGTTCAATGGGACAGTCATATGGCCTGTGAGGAGGAAGGATATCTGCACCCCGTTTACTGAATACATCCAGGTATTCATAGTAGCATTTGGGGACTACCTGACACAGTTCGGCATGTGATTCCAAGCAATGTAATGAAGCAGGAGTTTGAGGCGGTACTGGACAACACTGTTTCTGACAGTACGGAGATAGGAACTCTATTCTTCCAGACTCCCAGTTAATATGTGGGTTGTGAGCCTGCAACCAAGGGAGGCCCAAGATGACAGGGAAAAGTGTTGAAGAAATCGCATCCAAGCGTAATAGTTCCTTGTGGTTAGTAGCAGTGATGGTTAGAAGTGGAGAGGTCTCCTTGGTCACAAGTCCTGATTTAGTGCAAGATCTGTTGGCCAGGAATACAGTGAGCCCTTTGTTCTTAGGCTGTAGTGAAATGTGCTGCTGGGCCGTGAAGGACAGGTCAATGAAGCTGCTGCAAGCTCCAAAATCAATGATTGTGGTCACTGGCACAGTTCTTCCCGGGAGCTGGAATGAGATAGGCAGTACTATGTTAGCTGAATTGGCAGATATGTTGGGTTGTTTAACTGAAGAAAGTGAAAGGCATTAGCTTAGCCAGGCAGGTGCGTATGTAGTGACCGGACTCCCCACAGTAGAGACAGAGGTTGTTCAACCGTCGTCGTTCTTCCGGGAGTTAGTGACAGGCGGATCAGGCCCAACTGCATCAGTTCAGGTGCCTCTGGAACAGGTGATGCAGGATTTCCAAACACGGGGTCAGCAGGCATGGGTGCCTTGGGTAACATCCATGTTGGTCTGAACTGCTGCGAGGATCTCTCAGATCTGCATTCACGTAACCAGCGATCAATCTGTATAGATAGCGTGATCAAAGTCACTAATGTGTGAGGTATGCCTACCAGAGCAAGTTCATCTTTAGGTCCTTCTGAGAGGCCCAAACGGAGCTGGTGATGCAGAAGAAGAACAATTGCAGGGTATTTAGCTGTGTTTTCTTTTCTCCCAATAGGCGGTGGGCCCAGGACTGCGGTTCTCCATGGAGCATGCAAATGGTAAATCCCAACTTTGTAGCTTCTAGAGAAAATGTCCTTGGCTGAAGAGCAAAATAGAGCTGACAAGCATTGCGTAAGGCTCTAAATTTGCTCCGATCACCAGAAAACCTGTCGGGGGCTGGTACTCAAGGTTTGGGAGGTAGCATCATTACTGGACGTAGAGGGAGGAGCCGGATGTGGGCGTCAGGCTGATGCCGTTGCTAAGCCCATGAGGTCAGCCGTATACCTCCCCACGATGCGAGTCTAGGCGTCAACCCCTCATGCCCCGTGTCTTCCCCTCGTCCCCCCCACGGATCAGCACGGAACAGCCTGGGTGCCTGGAGCCTTCCCCCGCTTCCAGCATATTGTATTCCCAGATAGCAGCGGCGGGTCTCACCTGAGTCGCAGCGTCTCCGCATTCACCGCAGCGGTTCCCTGTGGCTCGCAGTCAAACCCGGCCCGTGACAGCACTGGAGGCTCTCCGCACCTCGGCGTCTCTGTCCCTCCCGCTGCTCCACGTGCACCCCTGCGAGTGGGGGCCGGGTCGGAGCTCGGCTGTGGGCGGGGAGGTGAGCCGATAGCAGCCAGCAGTCCCTACCAAACACCGCACACAAGCGCCGCGGCTGGAGCAGACTTGCGGTCCCCGGGAAGAAGCGAAGAGACCGCCGCCACAGCAGAGGACAAGGTGAGAGGGGATCTCGTGAGCGGCTGCGAAAGCCAGAGAGAACATAAGGACACAGAGGCTTCGGTCGGAATATAGAGGAATAGACACAGAGATACTGAAGGACAGAGGGATCAGAGGTAACGTTAAATTAAAAAAAAAAACAAGGAAGAGGTGGGAGCAGTCAAGATCAGCCTGCGGGGTAAGTGAAAAGGAAAAAAAAAAAAAAATGTTTTATATATACCCTGAGAGTGATGTCTGAAGTAATGGACTGTAGCCCCTGGCGGTAAAAACCTGCAGTTTTGAAATAACTGGAAATTGAATGCATATATAGCAAAACCAAAAGGTGCCCCGGAGGCTCTGGAGGTGGGGGAGTGCTTGGGACTTTGTGATCGGTATATGTGGTACAGCCACAGCTCTAAAGTGGCGGGTGAAAGGAAGTTTAAAGCCTCCCGGTAATTCCCAGCAAATTTTCAGCCAGTGTTATATAAAACTAACATATTATGTATACAAAAGTAAAACTCTCACACTATAAATATACGTGGACACACACAACATAAAAAAGCTTAACTAGGGTGAAACCTGTGTCAGGGATCCACCAGCACCAGAGCAGGGCGCTTGCATGCGCCTAGGCGCCGGCGCGCCCCTGTGCAGACACAGCACCAAGCTGCCACTGTAGCCGTGCATCAGCGCGGCGCTCGGGCGCGCGCGGGTGCGTGCGCGTGCACGGGTGCGTGCGCGCGCACGTTCGCGTTAGCGCCGGTTTGGCGCCAATTAGCATATAAAAGTTCCCCTGTTCCATGGGAACATTGCTGCTTCGTCTCAGCTCTGTGACTCTGCTTGTAACCTGTATCCTGATTGCTTACTACCTGATTGACCCGGCTTGTTTGACCATCCGACCTGCTCCTGTCCCGACCCGGCTTGCCTGACCTCCCTACTATTGATACTGCTACCGTTGCCAACTTCTGCCTGCCTCACCGACTCTGCCTTGCCTGCTGTGATTATCTGTGCCAGTTACCTGCCGACCCAGACCGTTGACTCTGCTTGTGCCTGCCAAACCTACTTGCTGTTGCACCTTCAGCTTCAGCCTAGTGGTTCTCTCACCTCCAGTGTGTTGGCCTGCTGCTGTTCCAGTCTCCTCTCACCTGCAGTCCAGAGTGTCAGCTGCTGCTGTTCCAGTCTCCTCTCACCTGCAATCCAGTGTACCAGCTGCTGCTGTTCCAGTCTCCTCTCACCTGCAGTCCTGCCATCCCAGGAGGGATCTCTACTTCCACATCAGAGACTACACTCCAACAGGCACTCCTACCCCACTGCGCTCAGGAGACCACTGTTCCCATTCCAGTGGCTCCTGAACCAGCGTTGTATGTAGAGTTGCCACCTCATCCCTTTAAACCCGAACACATATGAATTACACAGGTTCTGAGGCTAATTAAATACAGATAAGGCACCAAGTGAGTTTAATTACCACCTTAATCAGCCACAAAACCTGTGTAATTCATATGTGTTCGGGTTTAAAGGGATGAGGTGGCAACCCTAGTTGTATGAGAGGTCTTCTCCTACAGTCAGGCTCTCCTACCAGGTACCTAACAGTACGAAGCAGCCATGACTGAGCCTGCAGGAGATTCCTCTCCATTAAAAGAAATATGCACCCACCTTGCGGCCCTCACCCAAGCCGTACAATCCCTCCAGGATAACTACAATAGATTGGAAGGACAAGTTCAGAATCTTGCAGGGCCTAACCTCCAGGCCTCCTCCTCAGCCGCAACCCCGGTGCAGACGGCTCCTGGTCCTTCTGTAGTAATGCTCCCACCTGAACCAAAGGTTCCCACTCCTGACAGATTCTCTGGAGACAGGGCCAAGTTCCGGGCCTTTCGCAACGCCTGCAAGCTCTTTTTCGCTTTACAGCCCCGAACTTTCTCATTGGAGGCCACCAAGGTGGGATTCGTGATCTCCCTCCTACAAGGGGAACCTCAGACCTGGGCTCATCGGCTACTTGAGGGGGACTCAGCACTGACCCAGTCTTTATCTTCCTTCTTCGAGGCCATGGCACAGATATATGAAGACCCCCAACAAACTGCTACAGCTGAATCCGCTCTGTTCACACTCCAGCAAGGCCGCAGACCTGCGGAAGACTATATCATGGACTTTAGACGTTGGAGTGCGGACACTCAGTGGAATGATGCGGCCCTGCGTCACCAGTTCCGCTTGGGCCTATCTGAGGGATTAAAAGATGAACTTGCCCGAGTGGGTGTACCAAATACTCTTGAGGCCTTGATTAACTTGACTATTCAAATCGACCGGCGTATCCGGGAACGCCGTTCTGAACGATCTGCTCTTCAATCCCGCCCGGTTTGGATGACAACCAGAGCACCACTTCCAGCAACACGCTATGTACCTCCATCCAGTTCAAATCCAGCTAATGTCTTATCTGACCCTGGGGAACCGATGCAATTGGGCCTGATGCGACCTGCCTTATCGCCTGAAGAACAGGCCCGACGTCGACAACTCAATCTGTGCCTCTACTGCGGTGGGACTGGACACTATGTACTGAACTGTCCTGTCAAGATAAGTAA
The DNA here is from genome assembly GCA_037952925.1 of Lithobates clamitans. Classification (NCBI taxonomy): domain Eukaryota; kingdom Metazoa; phylum Chordata; class Amphibia; order Anura; family Ranidae; genus Lithobates; species Lithobates clamitans. The sequence continues at coordinate 7,906,945 of JBBGZY010001072.1, forward strand.
GTGCCCGTCTGTCGTGTTTACCAGTCTCTCTGCTCTGTCTGCGAACTCTACCCACATTGCCATTCCTCTGTCTTTACAGCTGCAAGAAGAGACAATAACGGTCAACGCCATCATTGATTCTGGAGCATGCAGTTGCTTTATTGATTCAAACTTTGCCAGCCAGCATAACATTCCACTACGAACCAAGACCCATGGACTTGCTGTATTCCTAGCTGATGGATCCCGCATCAGATCGGGACAAGTAACCCAGGAAACCCTGCCTCTGCCTGCTTCTACTTCCTCCCAACACAAGGAACTGCTGGTTCTTGATGTCATCTCCTCTCCCATGTTTCCCATCATCCTGGGGATTCCCTGGCTGCAGGCCCACAATCCATACATTCATTGGACATCTGGAGAGGTGAAATTCTCATCTTCTTACTGTCATGCACACTGTTCTAAGAAAGATTCGGATTCTCCATCCACCCTACTTTGTTTGGACTCCGACCAGAAGCTTTATCAGGTCATACCTAGACAATATCATGAATTCATTGATGTTTTCAGCAAAAAAGGGGCAGACTCTCTTCCACCTCATCGCCCCTACGATTGCCCCATTGAATTACTGCCGGGATCCGAAATACCATTCGGACGCATTTTTCCACTATCAGAGAAAGAACAGGAGGTACTAAAGACATATATAGATGAGAACCTGGCCAAGGGTTTTATACGCCACTCTACCTCTCCAGCTGGTGCCGGAATATTTTTTGTCACCAAGAAGGACAAGTCTCTCCGTCCATGTATAGATTATCGTGAATTAAACAAGATCACGGTTAAAAATCGGTATCCTCTACCCTTGATACCTGAACTCTTTCAAAAATTAAGGACTGCCGTTATTTTCACTAAACTTGACCTGAGAGGGGCATATAATCTGATCCGTATCCGGGCTGCGCATGAATGGAAAACAGCATTCCGAACTCGATTCGGGCATTATGAATACCTGGTCATGCCCTTTGGACTCTGCAACGCCCCTGCAACCTTTCAACACCTGATTAACGATGTCCTCAGGGACTTTCTAGATGTGTTTGTAATCGCATACTTGGACGATATTTAGATTTTTTCAGAATCCCGTGAGTTGCACCAGGAACATGTCCGCAGAGTATTGGGCCGTCTCCGCTTACACAGTCTGTATGCGAAAGCAGAGAAATGTGAGTTCGAACAACAGAGCATTCAATTTCTGGGGTTAATAATCTCAGCAACAGGCATCAAGATGGATCCACAAAAGATTTCCGCTATTTTGGACTGGGCGGTACCCTTAGACAAGAAGGGAATTCAGCGGTTCGTGGGGTTTGCAAACTTCTACAGAAAGTTTATCAGAGGATTTTCAGCCATAATTGCCCCCATCACGCAGTTAACCAAACAGAATATCCGTTTCTCCTGGAACCAACCTTCCCAAGATGCCTTCGAAAATCTCAAAAGATTATTCACTTCAGCACCTATCCTCAGTCACCCCGAACCTTCTCTACCATTTATTCTAGAGGTTGACGCCTCCGAGATTGCGGTAGGTGCGATTCTGTCACAACGCAAAGGCAACAAAGAGGTAATGCACCCTGTGGGATTCTTCTCCCGTAAACTCTCCCCTGCGGAGAAGAATTATGACGTTGGTGACCGAGAGCTTCTCGCCATTAAAACTGCACTGGAAGAGTGGAGGTACCTGTTGGAGGGGGCTATGCATCCAGTACTAATTTATACCGACCATAAAAACCTGGAATACTTACGATCTGCCAAACGGCTGAAGCCTCGACAAGCCCGCTGGGCTCTGTTTTTCTCACGTTTTTCCTTCCATATCACTTACCGGCCAGGCTCAAAGAATATTAAACCGGATGCATTGTCACGCATGCACGACAATCCTAAGGACTTATCTACTCCTGACACCATCTTACCCGCAAACAATTTCTTACTGCTACAAACAGACTTACTTTCCCTGATTAAAGAAGCATCCTCTGAGTCAGCCAGGCCTACCGGGATTTCCTTAGTAAGTAGAGATGGTCTGTTCTGGAAGGGAAGCCAAATCTTCGTTCCTGAAAATGTTCGGGTCAAGGTCTTGACATTGCTCCACGATCATCCATTGGCAGGTCACTTTGGAGTTCGCAAAACCCTGGAACTAGTGCAGCGTACATTCTGGTGGCCCAATCTGAAAGACTTTTGTGAAAAGTATGTCAGCTCCTGTCCCATCTGCATTCAGAATAAGTCATCCAGAAATCGAGCTTGGGGCCTATTGAAACCATTGCCTGTACCCGACAGACCATGGAAAATGATTTCTATGGATTTTATTGTGGAGCTTCCATGTTCTGAAGGGTGCTCAGCCATCTTTGTAGTAGTGGACCGTCTAACCAAAATGGCTCATTTTCTACCTTTAAGGGGAACCCCGTCTGCCACCGAAACTGCTCGCATATTTGTCAAGGAAATCATCAGACTTCATGGAGTACCTGTAAACATAGTTTCGGATAGAGGGGTTCAATTCACCTCACGTTTCTGGAGATCCCTGTGTGAAACCCTAAAAATTGAATTAGCCTTGTCCTCGGCCTATCACCCTCAAACAAACAGTCAGACAGAGAGGACTAATCAGACCTTGGAACAATACATCAGATGTTTCACATCATTCACACAAGATGATTGGGTATCCCTATTACCCTTAGCGGAATTTGCTTACAATAATGCCAAACATTCTGCCACCGGTCAGTCTCCCTTCTTCGCCAATTATGGCTTTCACCTAACCTTTTTACCTGATTTCCTTTCAGAGTCTTCGGTCCCAGCAGTACAAAATACAGTGGAGTTCCTCAGTCACAACAGCCGGTTGTTGCAGGAAACAGTGTCCAAGGCCCAGGCAGATGGTAAGAAAATCTTCGACCGGAAAAGAAGGGGGGAACTGAACTTACAAATTGGAGATCAGGTATGGCTTTCTACCATTAATATCAAATTAGCATGTCCTTCTAAGAAATTGGCACCCAGATTCATGGGACCCTTTCCAGTTAGAAGAAAGATCAATGAAGTGTCTTATGAACTGACTTTACCTGATTCATTGAAAATTCATCCAGTTTTCCATGTATCTCTGCTCAAACCTGCTGTACCTGATCCCTTTCCTGCTAGAGGGACAAGACCTCCTGAACCTGTGGTAGTTAATGGCAGCGAGGAATTTGAGGTTGAGGCTATCCTTGATTGTAGAAGAAGGCAAGGGCAAAACCAATTCTTAATCAAGTGGAAGGGCTACGGCCCAGAAAGTAACTCGTGGGAACCGGACAGTAATGTGCATGCTAGGCGTTTAGTACGCGCCTATTTCTCTACTCACCCTGAGAAGAAGAGGTTGTTGGGCATCCGGAGGCTGCCCCTTGGGGGGGGGCAATGTCAGGGATCCACCAGTACCAGAGCAGGGCGCTTGCATGCGCCTAGGCGCCGGCGCGCCCCTGTGCAGACACAGCGCCAAGCTGCCACTGTAGCCGTGCATCAGCGCGGCGCTCGGGCACGCGCGGGTGCACGACGCGGGTGCGTGCGCGCGCACGGGCGCGCGCGCGTTCGCGTTAGCGCCGGTTTGGTGCCAATTAGCATATAAAAGTTCCCCTGTTCCATGGGAACATTGCTGCTTCGTCTCAGCTCTGTGACTCTGCTTGTAACCTGTATCCTGATTGCTTACTACCTGATTGACCCGGCTTGTTTGACCATCCGACCTGCTCCTGTCCCGACCCGGCTTGCCTGACCTCTCTACTATTGATACTGCTACCGTTGCCAACTTCTGCCTGCCTCACCGACTCTGCCTTGCCTGCTGTGATTATCTGTGCCAGTTACCTGCCGACCCGGACCGTTGACTCTGCTTGTGCCTGCCAAACCTACTTGCTGTTGCACCTTCAGCTTCAGCCTAGTGGTTCTCTCACCTCCAGTGTGTTGGCCTGCTGCTGTTCCAGTCTCCTCTCACCTGCAGTCCAGAGTGTCAGCTGCTGCTGTTCCAGTCTCCTCTCACCTGCAGTCCAGAGTGTCAGCTGCTGCTGTTCCAGTCTCCTCTCACCTGCAATCCAGTGTACCAGCTGCTGCTGTTCCAGTCTCCTCTCACCTGCAGTCCTGCCATCCCAGGAGGGATCTCTACTTCCACATCAGAGACTACACTCCAACAGGCACTCCTACCCCACTGCGCTCAGGAGACCACTGTTCCCATTCCAGTGGCTCCTGAACCAGCGTTGTATGAGAGGTCTTCTCCTACAGTCAGGCTCTCCTACCAGGTACCTAACAACCTGAGTCTGCACACAAGGTTTTTGGTCGCCTGCAACCTACCTCACCAGCCCTATCTGTTTCTACCGTACAGCTCTATCTTAACTGCCTGTTGCACTGTCTGTAGTACTCTTGTAATTTGGATTTGATCTGTGCCCTGAACTAACTCTGTATGCTCGAATTATGTATAGGGTAAGGGGGGGTGGACTTTAAGAGCGGTATTAAGATACACAGAGATCCAAGTACCAATTGGCGGGAGGAGGAGCTAAGCGGTCCCGGAGAAACTGAACGCATCCAGCCTAAAACTTATAAATCTATATAAATCTATACGTGCAAACCTATACTTATAACTATACCTGTCAGCACCACTCCCCAGGCAATATCAGGGTATAGAAAGGAAGGTATGAGAGGTAAATCAACAAAGGGGATGACATCTAATCCGCCTAGAACAAGCGCAAGCCCGGGAACTATCAGGAAGTATATGTTACAGGACAGTAGTAAAGAAAGCCCAGGTAAACAAACGGGAGCTAAAAGTAAAGCTCCGGAGAGCCTGCCAAAGATGGGGACAAGAAGACAAACAGCAGAGATAGACATCCATGCTGCAAGTGGTGAGATACTGGAAGCAGAAAGGGTGGATTCCCAAAATAAACTACCAACTAAAAGCGAAATGGCAGAAATGTTCGCGAAGCTTGAAGCCTCCATAAAAGGAGAAATCGACTCCTTACGAGAAGACATGAACCAAACTTTAAAAAGGGTGGAAGAGGCAGAAACAAAGCTAGACCAACATGGAGAAGTGCTGGGAGGTTTCAAAAAACAGATAGAGGAGGTCATAAAAGAACAGAGAAACATCCTGTACAAACTGGAAGATCAGGAGAATAGGAGCAGAAGAAAGAACCTTCGAATAAGAGGTCTTCCCGAGATCCAGGGAGAAAAAGAGGATCTTCAAGGAAAAATGGATGCAATCTTCGGGGGAATGATCACCTCATCCAATATAGGCGGTAAAATAAAATTTGACAGAGTTGACAGGATTCGCAAGCCCACAGTGATCAAGGGGGACGTCCCAAGAGACGTGATCGCGAGATTTCACAATTTTCAAGATAAAGAACTGGTGATGACGTGTATGAAAAAGAATCAACCTGCGAAGTACGGAGAGACGAACATACAAATCTTCGCGGATCTGGCGGCGGAGACGCTGGCCAGGAGAAGAGTGTTGAAACCGCTGTTGGTCCAGCTCCAAGCGCATGAAGTTAAATACTCCTGGGGTTTCCCAACCTGCCTGAACGGGTTCAAAGAAGGTCGATCGGCAACCTTAAGATTCCCGGAAGAAACTCAGAAATTTTGCGATCGCCTGGGTGTCCCTCTAGTCAAAGTCCCGGGTTGGTGGGAAAGAGCAGGAAATCGGGACCCCACCAAAGAACAGCAGGCCTGGCAGCCAGTCCTCAAGATAAAATTGAGATAACTAGAACTGCACCTGCTAGGCAATAGTAAAACACCAAGCGGATGCTGGGGGGGAGGTGGGGGGGCCGGGGAGTGGAGGGAAAGGGGGAGGGGGCTGACCCGGGCAACCCCCAACAAAGGGGGGAGCATTGGATCTGGAGACGCCTAAGCCGAGCTTCACCTCAAGGGGGATAACCAGCGGGCCTGGTGGGGCGGTAGGGCCCATGGTTTCTCAGGTCATGGGGAGACCGGATTCCCCCAATCAGGGGGAGGAGATGGGAGGAGAGGGAAGGGGGGGTTGGGGGTCGGGGGAGGGTTAGGGGGGAAGAAAGGTTGGGATGGGGGGACAGGAGAGGGAGGGGGGGCGATGGGGGGGTTTAGGGATGGGGGAGGGAAGGGAAATCTACCAGTAATTACAGGGAAGAATAAAGATGAGGCCCTTACTCTCGCAGAGTGGTGTGACCAAATACAAAAAGTGTAAAAAGGGATGGCGAGTCTAAAGATAATCACCTATAATGTACGTGGCATAAACGCTCCCAGGAAAAGAGCGAATATTACGGGCGAGCTGAGATTCCTGGGGGCGGACGTGGTCCTACTTCAGGAAACTCACTTCGCTATAACAAACAACAATAAAATAAGCTCAAAAGATTACCCCAGGTGGTTCTATGGTGATTCCCCAATTAGCCGAGCAAAAGGAGTAGCCATAGGGTTTGCCAGTGGTGTAAGATTCGATCTAGAGGAGAGACGAGTGGACCCTGATGGGCGATACCTGTTCTTGAGAGGAAAATTAAACGGAATAGAATGTACCCTGGCAAACATATATGGCCCAAATAATAACCCCATTGGCTACCTAATGAGGCGTTTAGCTGACTTAATGGAATTCAAGAAGGTGGGCCTTATAATGGGGGGCGATTTCAACTTCTGCCCGGAACCAAAGGAGGACAGTACGTCAAGTGCACAGGGGACTGGAATGAGATGGAGAAACAAATTAAAACAGAAATTGCACTAACATCAATTGGTAGATGTCTGGAGGCTACAACACCCCAAAACAAGAGATTTCACATTCCACTCCCCTGTCCACGCGTCATATTCTAGACTTGACTACTTTTTAATAGAGCATAGGTTGTTAGAAGTAGCGGTTAGCACAAACATTGGTATAACAACGTTCTCTGACCATGCGCCGGTGATGTTACAACTAAAGATGGGAGAGTTAAACACAAGGAATAAAGTGTGGAGACTAAATGAGGAACTTTTGCATGATAGAGCAATAGAAGAACGAATGAAAAAAGAATTAGAGATGTATTTCAAAGAAAATAACACAGAAGGGGTTTCTTAAACGATGGTGTGGGAAGCGCATAAGGCCTTTATAAGAGGCATCATGATAAAAGAGGAGTCGGTGAAAAGAAGGTGCACTAGAGAGAAAACACGGGCCCTGAGTGAAGAAATTAACACATTAGAGCAGCTCCATAAGAATAAGATCGATAGCGAAACTTTGCTAAAACTCAGCCGTAAAAGAGAGGAGATGAGAGAACTCATAGAGCAAGAAACAAGAATGAAGTACAATAAAGTCAAAAAAGAAAGGTACCTATATGGGAACAAACCGGGGAGACATCTAGCGCAGGCTCTAGCAAAAAAAAAATCAGTAAACTACATAGACAAAATACAAACAGGCAATGGAGAATTCGCACACAAGTCAGTGGAAATTGCTAGAAAGTTTCAGGAATACTACGCGAGTCTATATGCTATAGGCTCCAAAGAAGAGGTCGAACAGAAACGGGCTAAAATAAAAGCATACCTGAGAGAGAGCGGCTTAAAGAAAATCACAGAGGAACAAATTAGTCAGCTAGAGACCCCCATCACTGAGGAAGAAATAACAAAAACCATAAAAGAAACACCGATGGGGAAAAGTCCAGGCCCTGATGGCCTGACGATTCTCTATTACAGAAAGCTTAAAGATATCCTGATCCCAAAAATGTGCTACCCTAATGAATAGGATTGGGGAGAATGAGGAATTAGGTAGAGAAGCCCTAGAAGCTACTATTGTTGTTATCCCTAAGGAGGGGAAGGATGGAACAATATGTTCAAGTTACAGACCGATTTCTCTCCTAAATCTAGATACTAAAATCTACGCTAAAATCCTTGTGGACAGGCTGAAAAAAGTAATGCAAAAAATAATACACCCAGATCAAGTTGGTTTCATCCCAGGGAGGGAAGGGAGAGATAATGGAACCAGGACCCTGCTAGCAATACAGCAGATGAAAGGCAATGGGGCCCCAGGACTACTCCTGTCGATAGATGCAGAGAAAGCATTCGACAGGGTAGACTGGGGCCTCATGCAGGGTACATGGGAAGAAATTGGACTGGGCGAGAAAATGATAAAACGTATAAAGGCCCTATACAATAGACCTACAGCCAGGGTAAAGATAAACAGGATAGTATCAGAACCATTTGGAATGTTTAACGGAACGAGACAGGGGTGCCCACTATCCCCCTTGCTATTCGTGTTGGCATTGGAACCACTTCTAGCTAGGGTAAGACAGAACCCTGATATAAGGGGGATAAAGTTGGGGGAGGAAACACATAAATTAGCCACGTACGCGGACGATATCTTGTTCTATGTAACCGGCCCAAAGACATCCCTCCCAAATATAATGAAAACCTTAAAAGACTATGGTGAGGTCTCAAACTTTAAGTTAAATCCATCGAAGTCCGAAACCCTCACCTTTAACATCCCAAAAAGTGAAGAACTCTTACTCCAAAAGAGTTTGCATTTGTTTGGGGTAAAAATGAAATAAACTATTTAGGGGTCAAGATGACTAAAACCAACGCAAGTCTATATCAGGTAAATTTCCTTCCATTGCTGGATGAGATCAAAACGGAATTAAATAGAATAATAACAGGAAACATATTGTGGGGGGGAAGAATAAATATTTTTAAAATGGTCATTCTCCCTAAAATCATATACAAAATGCAGATGCTACCGATCTCACTCCCGGTGGCTTTTTTCAAAACAATACAAAAGCTTTTCACAAGTTTTATCTGTAAAAGGAAAAAAGCAAGAATAAGTATGGCACAGTTAACCAAAGAAAGGGTAAGAGGGGGCTGGGGTGCACCGGATATTAGAAATTATTACAATGCGGTAATATTGTCACGGATAGTGGAATGGGCAAAAGAAAATAGAGAAAAGAGATGGGTGAAGATGGAAGGCACAATAAGCACAGTCAACCTAGGTAAAATAATTTGGATACCCCCACTGTAAAGAAAATTAGGTAAAGGCACAAACAACATCACTAGTCACGCACTAAAAATTTGGGATCACATACACAGAAAGGAAAAATGGGAATATAATTCACAACTAACACCTTTAACAAACACAGAATATTTTATACCGGGAATCGAAGCCTGGTTCGGGAAATGGATAACATTAGAAAATGCACAACTGAAAGATATTATGGATCAAGGCAAAATTTACACGTATCACGAAATAAAGAGCAAAGGGGAGTGGAGATCGATAGATGAATGGCAATACAATCAATTAAAACATTTTACAGAGTCTTTGCCCCAGCCAATAAGATCGGAAGCTAATCTGCTTCCCTTAGAAAAAATCTGTGTGGATAAGGGAAAGAAGAGGGTGATCTCAAAGATATATACAGCACTTACAGAAAGAATCAGCCCGGATATTCCATTGTTTATTACAAAATGGGAGAATGAACCAGGGATATTCTTGAAAAAAGAAGAGATTAGACAAATATTGTGCCAGGTTTACGCCACTACAGTAAACAGTAATATGATCAAGACAAACTATAAATGCTTAGTGAGATGGCAAATCACCCCTGATAAAGCGCACAAAATCTTAAAAGAAAAATCAAGATATTGCTGGCGAGGGTGCAAAGAAATTGGGACGACGGCCCATACATGGTGGCAATGCCCGGAAATTAAAAAATATTGGGATGAGATAAGGCAAATAAAAGGGGTAATAACTAACACAATGCTCCAAGACAATCCATGGAGTTGCTTATTCCATGGGATAAATATGCCAAACAAACAATATCTGAAAAGTTTATTGCCACCACTTTTAAACGCAGCTAAAAGTCTTATCCCTAGACATTGGAAGGAACCAATAAGACCCACAATGAGGAATTGGTGTAATAAAGTTAATGAGATCCAAAACCTAGAGTACTTAAGATTTAGTAATGGGGAGGGCCTGGAAGCTTACGAGGCAACATGGCAAGAATGGGATAAATTCAAACAAACTTTGAGATATGCTGAAGCCATGGGAGCATAGGGAGCAGTAGAACGTCTGTACCAAGGGAATAGGAGAGATAGTAGACAACCCAATCGGAACACAGAAGAGTAGTTGAGAGAAAGGCCTGGAAAAGCGACTGGAAGATAGGGGGCAGAGGGGGTGGTGGTGGGTGGGACGGACTATGTGGTAGGGTGGGCTTGGGAGTATAAAGGCATTTATTTATGATAAGGTCTGGGAGAATAAAGGCATTTATTTATGATATAAATCATTGAAATGTATACAAAAGGGGGAAGGGGAAGACTGCAAAAAAAAAAAAAAAAAAAGCTACTATGATGTAATTGTGAGGGAAATAAATGAACGGAAAAGTTGATTTAAGTACCTCAAAAACAACAAAAAAAAAACTGAAGTAGCTACAAAAAAAAAAAAAGCATCATTACTGGAGAACCAGCAGAGGCCCCAGTGAATGTAGTAGGTGCAGATGTGGTTGAAGATGCAGCAGAAAATGCAGCAGGTGTGGCCAGTGCCTGAACGCAACCATCCAGCCGAGCATAGCACTCTTGCAGGGATGTAACTGCCTGGGTGAGTGAAGCAAGGTGGCGGCAGATTTTTTCCAAAGAAGAGGATCCTCCTGCAGGCTCAGTCGTGGCTGTTTGGTACTGTCATGTACGTGGTTCGTGAGTTTGACATGTAGAGAGCCTCCTGTACCACACTGGCTTGTGAGCCACTGAGGTTGAGACAGCAACCACAGAAGCACGGTAACATAGGAATGCCTAGGGTCAATATTCAGTATGTCCATGGCTGGATGTGCAGCAGGCAGGTCGGTAATGCTTAGGCAGACCAGAGCTGTAGCAGGCTGGAATTGCTGCAGGAGCAGGAGCAGGAGCTGGATGCGGTTTGCAGAGCATAGCCGTGGCGGGCTGGATGAGCAGGTGCAGGATCAGGCAAGCCGGGTCGGTAACGTTCAGGCAGATCAGCAGAGCAGCAGGCAGAAAAAGAAATCCAAAACAAGCCGGGGTCGGGGTATCAAGCAGACAGCGTTAGTAAGAACAAGCCGGATCAAGATAAGAGGTCAACACGGGTAACAGGTCATAACTCACAGAAGCTGCAGACCAAACAGCAAAGAGTCCTTGGTGCACTCATTTTAATTAGCCCCTTTGGCGCCAGCGTTGCCGACAGGCGCGCGTGCCAACGCGCAGCGAACGTGCGTCCCTGTCGTGCAATTCCTGCTGCACGGCCATGCCTTTCCTGACAGGTGGACTGGGTTGGACAGACTTATGGGGAGTTTCTCCTGAACCCATTTCCCTATAGCCTGCATATCCTGCATCTCCGTTAGTTTTTGTGACAGTTCACGGTTCACCACCCCCCTATCTGGTGTAATTCTCCCTTGATACCTTTTATGATGGGTGGGGGCATACCATATAGTACTTCAAAAGGGGGCAAGTTTGTCCTCTTTGTTGGAGTACTCCGAATTCTCAGCAAAGCAATAGGCAGCATCAAGGTCCATTTCATTTTGGTTTCCTGACAGAGTTTGGCCAGTTGCAGTTCAAGAGTGCGGTTCATTCTTTCCACTTTTCCAGAGCTTTGGGGCCTATATGCAGTGTGTAGTTAACAAGTAATCTTAAGTACTATTGCTTTCACACGAGACTCCACAAGATAAGTCTACGCTCCCTCCTATTGGCTTATCTCGGTTCTAACTGAAGCTTACACTTGGATTGTAACCCCGCATCCCAGCTGGAATACACCGTTGAAGCAATTGGAACTCTGTTCGAGATATTAAAACTGACATAGTTCTTTGTCAGTATAATGTTAGTACTGTGCTCATAGTTTCTAATGCCCCGTACACACGGTCGGACATTGATCGGACATTCCGACAACAAAATCCTAGGATTTTTTCCGACGGATGTTGGCTCAAACTTGTTTTGCATACACACGGTCACACAAAGTTGTCGGAAAATCCGATCGTTCTGAACGCGGTGACGTAAAACACGTACGTCGGGACTATAAACGGGGCAGTGGCCAATAGCTTTCATCTCTTTATTTATTCTGAGTAGGGATGAGCCGAACACCCCCCGGTTCGGTTCGCACCAGAACCCGCGAACGGACCGCAAGTTCGCACGAACGTTAGAACCCCATTGACGTCTATGGGACTCGAACGTTCGAAATCAAAAGTGCTCATTTTAAAGGCTAATTTGCATGGTATTGTCCTAAAAAGGGTTTGGGGACCCGGGTCCTACCCCAGGGGACATGTATCAATGCAAAAAAAACTTTTAAAAACGGCCGTTTTTTCGGGAGCAGTGATTTTAATGATGCTTAAAGTAAAAAAAAAAAAGTGAAATATTCCTTTAAATATCGTACCTGGGGGGTGTCTATAGTATGCCTGTAAAGTGACGCGTGTTTCCCATGTTTAGAACAGTCCCTGCACCAAATGTCATTTTTAAAGGAAAAAATCTCATTTAAAACTGCTTGCGGGTTTAATGTCATGTCGGGTCATGGCAATATGGATGAAAATCAGTGAGACAAACGGCATGGGTACCCCCCAGTCCATTACCAGGCCCTTTGGGTCTTGTATGGATATTAAGGGGAACCCCGCACCCAAATTAAAATAAGGAAAGGTCCCTATATACTCTGAACAGCAGTATACAGGCGGTGCAAACAAGACAGGGACTGTAGGTTTGTTGTTAAGTAGAATCTGTTTGTAATTTTGAACATTTTTAATGTGTTTAGCTCCAGCCAAAAAATATTTTCTAAGCTTTTTGGAAAACATAGGGAAGGGTTATCACCCCTGTGACATTTGTTTTGCGTCTTTCCTCCTCTTCAGAAGATTTCACCTCACTTTTTTGTCCCAATGAAAAATGTTTTTTGAAAATTTGGGTTTTTTTGTGGAACAAGGATTGGAAAGCATCAGTGGAAAGGAGAAATTGTTTTCCCATATTAACTCTTACAGGAGAGAATTTCCCTTCCTTAGGGGTAGATTTCATCTCACTTCCTGTTGTCTCCTTCCGTTTGCAAGTAGGAGTCGTTTGTAAGTTAGATGTTTGAAAGTAGGGTCCTGCCCTATATACTCAGCAGAAATTTGGGCCTTAGGTGTTGCTGTGGCCAAAACACTGTAAGCCCTCACAGGGCCCTGCTGTGAAATATTAGATCAAGAATTGTAATTACATGCCCCTGTTGAACAGGAGCTGAAAAATTAGGCCTTAGGCACTGGTGCTGGTGCCACAACACTGCAACCCCTCACAGACACTCTAGTTGGAACGCAGGAACGAGCCCTGCTGCAAAGTATTGCATCAAAAATTGTAATTACACGCCCCTGTTAGACAGGGGCAGAAAAATTGGGCCTTAGGCACTGGTGCTGGTGCCACAACACTGCAACCCCTCACAGACACTCTAGTTGGAACGCAGGAACGAGCCCTGCTGCAAAGTATTGCATCAAAAATTGTAATTACACGCCCCTGTTAGACAGGGGCAGAAAAATTGGGTCTTAGGCACTGGTGCTGGTGCCACAACACTGCAACCCCTCACAGACACTCTAGTTGAAACGCAGGAACAAGCCCTGCTGCAAAGTATTGCATCAAAAATTGTAATTACACGCCCCTGTTAGACAGGGGCAGAAAAATTGGGTCTTAGGCACTGGTGCTGGTGCCACAACACTGCAACCCCTCACAGACACTCTAGTTGAAACGCAGGAACAAGCCCTGCTGCAAAGTATTGCATCAAAAATTGTAATTACACGCCCCTGTTAGACAGGGGCTGAAAAATTGGGTCTTAGGCACTGGTGCTGGTGCCACAACACTGCAACCCCTCACAGACACTCTAGTTGGAATGCAGGAACGAGCCCTGCTGCAAAGTATTACATCAAAAATTGTAATTACACGCCCCTGTTAAACAGGGGCTGAAAAATTGTGCCTTAGGCACTGGTGGTGGCGCCCAGAACCAAAAATGTTCTTACAAGCTATCAGCGTGATGATTGAGGAGGAAGAGGATAATTACTCAGGGATAGTCACTCAGCATCAGCATAGGCAGTCTTTGAAGGGATCTGAGATTTCAAAAAAAATTATTCGGTTACATCTGCATCAGGTGCTTGGTAGCTGGTGGTGATCCAAGACTGATTCATTTTTATGAAGGTCAGCCGATCGACCGAGTCGGTGGACAGACGCACCCTGTGATCGGTTACCACGCCTCCAGCAGCACTGAATGTGCGTTCCGAAAGAACGCTGGATGCAGGACAGGCCAGTAGCTCAATTGCATACTGTGCAAGCTCTGGCCAGTGATCCATCCTCAAGACCCAGTAACCCAGAGGATTTTCGGTGGGAAAGGTGTCCAAGTCTGATCTTGCCCCTAGGTATTCCTGCACCATGTAAAACAGACGCTGGCGATGGTTGCTGGAACCGATCATACCTTGGGGCTGCGGACCAAAAAATTGTCTGAACGCATCGGTCAGACGGCCACCTTCTCCACCGCTCCTTCTTTGACTGACCGAAGCCTCAGCAACACGTTGTCCAGAAACAGGAGTTTGTAACCTCCCAGTCTCTGGGAACGCGTTGCACAGACCTTTCTGCAAGGCCTCCCGAAGATGTTTCATCCTCTGCTCCCTCTGCGATGGCAAGATAAGGTCCGCAACCTTACCCTTGTAACGTGGATCAAGGAGGGTTGCCAGCCAGTATTGGTCCTTCTCCTTGATACCACGAATACGAGGATCCTTACGCAGGCTTTGCAGGATCAGGGAGGCCATGCAGCGTAGGTTTGCTGAGGCATTCGGTCCGGAGTCCTCTGGGTCACTAAGGACAACAACGTCCGCAGCCACCTCCTCCCAGCCACGTACAAGTCCATGTGTTCCTTGGGACTGATCCCTTAAAGACTGCTGATGCTGAGTGCCAGGCTCCACCTCCATACTGACACAATCTTCCTCCTCCTCCTCCTCCTCCTCCTCGTCCTCTTCCTGTGTGATCGGCGGGCACGCAGGAACACTGTCTGGATAAAGGGGGCCTTGAGAGCTAAGGAAGTCCTCCTCTTCCTGCCTCTGTTCTGCCTCAAGTGCCCTGTCCATTATTCCACGCAGCGTGTGCTCCAACAGGTGGACAAGGGGGACAGTGTCACTGATGCATGCACTGTCAGTGCTCACCATCCTCGTGGCCTCCTCGAATGGTGACAGGACAGTGCATGCATCCCTGATCATGGCCCACTGGCGTGGGGAAAAAAAACCAAGGTCCCCTGACCCTGTCCTGGTGCCATAGTCGCACAGGTACTCATTGATGGCCCTCTGCTGCGTGTGCAGCCGCTGCAGCATGGCCAACGTCGAGTTCCACCTGGTGGGCATGTCACAGATTAGGCGGTTCTTGGGCAGGTTAAACTCCTTTTGGAGGTCCGTCAGCCGAGCACTGGCATTATATGACCGGCGGAAATGCACAGAGACTTTCCTGGCCTGCCTCAGGACATCCTGTAAGCCCGGGTACCTGCCCAAGAACCGCTGCACCACCAAGTTAAGGACGTGAGCCAAACAGGGCACATGGGTCAGTTGTCCCTGTCGGAGAGCAGAGAGGAGGTTGGTGCCATTGTCGCAAACCACCATTCCTGCCTTAAGTTGGCGTGGCGTCAACCACCTCTGAACCTGCCCCTGCAGAGCTGACAGAACCTCTGCCCCAGTGTGGCTCCTGTCCCCCAAGCACACCAGCTCAAGCACCGCATGGCATCTTTTGGCCTGCGTACTTGCGTAGCCCCTTGAACGCCTACGGAGCACCGCTGGTTCCGAGGAAGAGGCCATGGAGGAAGAAGAAGAGGAGGGGGTGGAGGAGAGAGGTGTGTCACAATCAGCATTTTGGAGGCGTGGTGGCGGAACAACCTCCAACACTACTGCACCTTGTCCTGCATCCTTTCCAGCTGCCAGCAGAGTCACCCAATGCGCCGTGAAACTTAAGTAACGTCCCTGTCCATGCCTGCTGGACCATGAGTCAGCGGTAATATGCACCTTACCGCTGACCGCCCTGTCCAGCGAGGCATGGACATTGCCTTCCACATGCCGGTAGAGAGCCGGAATCGCCTTCCGTGAGAAAAAGTGGCGTTTGGGTACCTGCCACTGAGGAACCGCACATTCCACAAACTCACGGAAGGGGGCAGAGTCTACCAACTGAAAAGGCAGCAGTTGAAGTGCTAGCAATTTTGCCAAGCTAGCATTCAACCGCTGGGCATGTGGATGGCTGGGAGCAAACTTCTTTCGGCGGTGCAGCAGCTGGGGCAGGCAATTTGCCTGGTACAATCTGACGTCGGTGTACCAAAAGCAGATTGCCCACAAGTACTTGGCTGTGACACACCTAATTCTACACCTTCATTCCTCTCACTGCAGGTCTCAGAGAGGACTGAAGGTCTAGTGGGGTTGGAAATCTCAGCTGATGAGGAGCAAGGAGAGATCGTCTTTGTTCTTTGGTGTGGGTCTTTTAGATACGCTTGCCAACGAACTGCATGGCAGGTCAACATATGTCTGGTCAAGCATGTGGTACCCAAGCGGGAGATGTTTTGGCCACGCGAGATACGCTTGAGACATATGTTGCAAATAGCAGCGGTGCGATCTGATGCACTCGTCTCAAAAAAGGCCCACACCAAAGAACTTTTTGAATAACGCGCAGAGACTGCAGCGCCCTGCACATGTGGAGCTTTGGGGTGTGATGCAGTCAATGTGCTGCCCTTAGGCTGGCCCCTGGAGGGCATCCTGCCTAGTTGGTGATGTGCCACCTCCTCCTCCTCCTCCTCCTCTCTCCTATCAGGCACCCACGTTGAGTCAGTGACCTCATCATCCCCTCCCTCCTCATCACTGGAGCAAACCTGGCAGTATGCTGCAGCAGGGGGAGCATGACTGCCAGATTGCTGTCCTTCTTGGGCACCCCCTCTGTCCGTGCTCATGTTACTGCCTTCATTGAGCTCAGTATCATCATCAGAGCCTTCCAAACGCTGGGCATCCTCCTGGAGCATGTACCCAACACTGTGGTCAAACAGTTCGAGGGAATCCTCATGAGGACATGGTGGAGCTAGGGAAGGAGTCACTGATGACATTGAGCTGAGGGAAGAGGCCGCTGCTTTGCCAGACAAAGCACCCTGGGCATGGGTGAGAGAGGATGAGGAGGATGAGGACGGCTTGGTCATCCACTCGACCAAGTCTTCCGCATGTTGCGGCTCAACACGGCCAGCTGCCGAAAAAAAGGCCAAGCGTGTCCCATGGCCACGTGCTGATGAGGATGCACCGTCTCCACGACCAGCACTAGACACAGAGCCTGCTTGCCCTCTCTTATTGGCTTGTGACTGTCTGCCTCTCCTTCTTGGCCTTCCAGACATACTAATGGCCTGTAGCTGCACTAAGCTGGGATAGAACACCTGTAATTTTCTTAAGGTAGCTTTATATACTGTAACCAGACAAGCCTGCCTGTCAGTAGGAAGATAACAGGAACGGATCTAGCTGAACACTGTGAGCAGGACACACTGTACTAAATGTAAATAGTCTAGCTGCCTGACCGTGGTACTAATAGGATCAAAAAGAACACCTGTAATTTTCTTCAGGTAGCTTTATATACTGTAACCAGACAAGCCTGCCTGTCAGTAGGAAGATAACAGGAACGGATCTAGCTGAACACTGTGAGCAGGACGCACTGTACTAAATGTAAATAGTCTAGCTGCCTGACCGTGGTACTAATAGGATCAAAAAGAACACCTGTAATTTTCTTAAGGTAGCTTTATATACTGTAACCAGACAAGCCTGCCTGTCAGTAGGAAGATAACAGGAACGGATCTAGCTGAACACTGTGAGCAGGACACACTGTACTAAATGTAAATAGTCTAGCTGCCTGACCGTGGTACTAATAGGATCAAAAAGAACACCTGTAATTTTCTTCAGGTAGCTTTATATACTGTAACCAGACAAGCCTGCCTGTCAGTAGGAAGATAACAGGAACGGATCTAGCTGAACACTGTGAGCAGGACGTACTGCACTAAATGTATATAGCAGGAACGGATCTAGCTGAACACTGTGAGCAGGACGCACTGCACTGAATGTAAATAGCAGGAACGGATCTAGCTGAACACTGTGAGCAGGACGCACTGCACTAAATGTAAATACCAGGAACGGATCTAGCTGAACACTGTGAGCAGGACGCACTGCACTGAATGTAAATAGCAGGAACGGATCTAGCTGAACACTGTGAGCAGGACGCACTGCACTGAATGTAAATAGCAGGAACGGATCTAGCTGAACACTGTGAGCAGGACGCACTGCACTGAATGTAAATACCAGGAACGGATCTAGCTGAACACTGTGAGCAGGACGCACTGCACTGAATGTAAATAGCAGGAACGGATCTAGCTGAACACTGTGAGCAGGACGCACTGCACTGAATGTAAATAGCAGGAACGGATGTAGCTGAACACTGTGAGCAGGACGCACTGCACTGAATGTAAATAGCAGGAATGGATCTAGCTGAACACTGTGAGCAGGACGCACTGCACTAAATGTAAATACCAGGAACGGATCTAGCTGAACACTGTGAGCAGGACGCACTGCACTGAATGTAAATAGCAGGAACGGATCTAGCTGAACACTGTGAGCAGGACGCACTGCACTGAATGTAAATAGCAGGAACGGATGTAGCTGAACACTGTGAGCAGGACGCACTGCACTAAATGTAAATACCAGGAACGGATCTAGCTGAACACTGTGAGCAGGACGCACTGCACTGAATGTAAATAGCAGGAACGGATCTAGCTGAACACTGTGAGCAGGACGCACTGCACTAAATGTAAATACCAGGAACGGATCTAGCTGAACACTGTGAGCAGGACGCACTGCACTGAATGTAAATAGCAGGAACGGATCTAGCTGAACACTGTGAGCAGGACGCACTGCACTGAATGTAAATAGCAGGAACGGATGTAGCTGAACACTGTGAGCAGGACGCACTGCACTGAATGTAAATAGCAGGAACGGATCTAGCTGAACACTGTGAGCAGGACGCACTGCACTAAATGTAAATACCAGGAACGGATCTAGCTGAACACTGTGAGCAGGACGCACTGCACTGAATGTAAATAGCAGGAACGGATCTAGCTGAACACTGTGAGCAGGACGCACTGCACTGAATGTAAATAGCAGGAACGGATGTAGCTGAACACTGTGAGCAGGACGCACTGCACTGAATGTAAATAGCAGGAACGGATCTAGCTGAACACTGTGAGCAGGACGCACTGCACTAAATGTAAATAGCAGGAACGGATCTAGCTGAACACTGTGAGCAGGACGCACTGCACTGAATGTAAATAGCAGGAACGGATCTAGCTGAACACTGTGAGCAGGACGCACTGCACTAAATGTAAATACCAGGAACGGATCTAGCTGAACACTGTGAGCAGGACGCACTGCACTGAATGTAAATAGCAGGAACGGATCTAGCTGAACACTGTGAGCAGGACGCACTGCACTGAATGTAAATAGCAGGAACGGATCTAGCTGAACACTGTGAGCAGGACGCACTGCACTAAATGTAAATACCAGGAACGGATCTAGCTGAACACTGTGAGCAGGACGCACTGCACTGAATGTAAATAGCAGGAACGGATCTAGCTGAACACTGTGAGCAGGACGCACTGCACTAAATGTAAATACCAGGAACGGATCTAGCTGAACACTGTGAGCAGGACGCACTGCACTGAATGTAAATAGCAGGAACGGATCTAGCTGAACACTGTGAGCAGGACACACTGCACTAAATGTAAATAGTCTAGATAGAAGATAACAGGAACGGATCTAGCTAAACTGAATACAGTGTATATATATATATGCAACACCTGGGATGCATATATATACACAATACACTGTAAGTGCAGCTAACTGACTGACTGTTCTGCCTAATCTATCTAACTCAAATCAAATGACACTGTCTCTCTCTCTCTCTATCTCTCAGCACACCGGAACACACACTACACAGGGCCGCCGTGCAGGCGGCCTTATATAGTGTGGGGTGTGTACTAAATCCCCTGAGCCATAATTGGCCAAAGCCACCCTGGCTTTGGCCAATTACAGCTCTCTCTACTGACGGCGCTGTGATTGGCCAAGCATGCGGGTCATAGTGCATGCTTGGCCAATAATCAGCCAGCAATGCACTGCGATGCCGCAGTGAATTATGGGCCGTGACGCGCCACACGAATTTGGCGCGAACGGCCCATATCGTTCGCAATTCGGCGAACGACCGAACAGCCGATGTTCGAGTCGAACATGGGTTCGACTCGAACACGAAGCTCATCCCTAATTCTGAGCATGCGTGGCACTTTGTCCGTCGGATTTGTGTACACACGATCGGAATTTGTTGTCGGAAAATTTTATATCCTGCTCTCAAACTTTGTGTGTCGGAAAATCTGATGGAAAATGTGTGATGGAACCTACACACGGTCGGAATTTCCGACAACTAGGTCCTCTCACACATTTTAAGGGGTGTACGGGGCATTAGAAGATGCTCAACTAAGGATTGTTTTGGGACTGAAACTGACCTAGTTAATTGTTGGGGTCTCATGGTCAGTAGGATGTTACAGTTATATTTTTATTTTATTTTTGTTTTTCCGTTCAAGGTTTTTTGTTTCATGTACTATGCTCCAGATTCCTTTTTTGGTTCAGCTCTTCAACTTATGATTCACTACCACACATCCCTTTTTTTTATTCCAGGGTTCTCCAAGATATCAACTCCTCATACCTCACACAATATGTACACTATATACATGTTATTGGGTCTCTCCTGCTCACACAATGTATTTCCTTATTTGATTCACGGATTTGAAACTGTTGTCATGGAACGTTAGATGGCTCAATGATAAGTTTAAGAGGGTGCTAATGTTCAAATATCTGAACTACCACAGACCCCATATTCTTTTCTTACAGGAAACCCATTTGACAGGCAACAAGATCTTGGCATTACGCAGGTCATGGGTTCAGCAGGCCTTCCACGCTACCTACTCATGTTACGCTAGGGGTGTGGCAATCCTTCTGAACAAATCACTGTCGTATAAGGTGTTACATCTTGTTACTGATCCACTAGGCAGATATATTATCCTGTTATTAAAAATTAATGCTATGATATTTGCCTTTGTCAATGTTTACATACCTCCTCCCTTTAACCAACAGGTCCTGTACACCATTTATGATAAATTGGCATCTCTGTCATTCTCACGGCTGTATATAGCTGGGGACTTTAATTCTGTCATGGATGTTAAGCTTGACTCCTCTAATCCCTCCAGAGCTCACACTCCTGATCTATGCAACTGGGCTCAGGCTTTGGACTATACCGAAATTTGGCGATGGAAACATCCGGGAATAAAGACCTACTCCTGTTTCTCATCTACCCATAAATCAGGTTCCCGGATTGACCTAGCCTTTGGCAATACACCAGCATTGACTATAATTAAAAGTGTAGCCTATCTTCCCTCTGGTCTCTCTGATCATGCCCCCCTAGAACTGTGTATGGCCTTGAAGGATGCCAGGAAACCCAGTTGCTGGCGTCTAGCGCCCAAATGGATTACAGGACCAGAAGATGGGAGACCTCATCTCACCCAAATTTAACCAATATTGGGAACCTAATGAGGGATCCACTTCACAAGCTATGGTATGGGATGCCTTTAAGGCAGATATATGGGGTGAATATATATCTGCCATTAAAGCAGTCAAATCAGACTTGTCATCACAAATAAAACACCTGGAAGAGAAGGAGGTGAAAGCAGCGGAAACCTTTTCTGACTCCCCGACTGTGAACAACTTTGAGCTACTTGCGCAGACGAGACGCAAATTATCTTTACATATGGCTTCGGCTACGCATTTAGATCTGCGCTTTGTGGCTGGCAGGGTGTTTGAGACCGGAGACAAAAAAGGGAAACTGCTGGCTAATCTAGTAGCAGATCATAGGTTTCAAACAGGGATTTCAAGCATAAGCTGTGCTGATGATACTGTGACATCTGATCCCACTAACATTCTACACAAATTCACCGTATATTTTAGCCAGTTGTACTCCGCAGTCCCAGGCCCATCAGAAACCGCTATCCGTGAATTACTCAGTACCCTAGACCTCCCCACACTTTCACCAGAAGAAGTGGTACTTCTTGACAAACCCATTTCATTAGAAGAAATCGAAGCAGCTATACGTTCTTTTCCCGGTAAGAAAACTCCGGGTCCAGATGGTATCCCAGGAGAGTGGTATAGGATGTACATCTCAACTCTGGCACCCAAACTACACAGCCTGAATCTTTAGAAAAAATGACGCTACCCCCCTCTATGTATCAGGCCCACATAATCTTAATTCCTAAACCAGGAAAGGACCACTCCAAATGTGCCTCATATAGACCCATTTCTTTGTTGAATTCCGATCTAAAGATTTTAACAAAAATTTTAGCCACTAGATTGATGAAAATTATTCCTGACCTACTCAGCATAGATCAAACAGGGTTTATACCGGGGAAGTCCACGGACATCAATGTCTGTTGGGTCTTCATGCATTTGCAGCTACCTCCAACTGGATCCAACTCCAGAGTCTTAGCAGCACTTGACATTGAGAAGGTCTTTGACTCTGTGGCCTGGCCTTATATGCTCTCAGTACTGGAGGCTATGGGGTTCGGGCCTGAGTTTTTGAAATGGGTGCAGTTGTTATATTCCTGCCCTTCAGCCCAAGTTAAAATAGGGGGCAAGCTCTCAGGCCCCTTCCCAATTAGGAGGGGTACGAGACAGGGTTGCCCATTGTCTCCGGGTCTGTTCGGTATTGTGATGTAGTCGGTGGCAGTGGCCATAAAGAGGGCCTCCACTGTCATTGGTATCCGTGCAGGAACCTTGATGGAAAAGATAGCAATGTATGCAGATGACCTCATATTGTTTCTCAATGACCCAGGGCCATCTCTTAAAAAGCGTTGCGTATACTGTCTGACTTCTCCATTTATTCTGGACTACAAATTAATTGGGGAAAATCACTAATTTTATTTATTGACAAAGAGGCCCGAGACGGAGTTGACCCTACCCTACCTTTAGTATGGTCACCCAGGATCAGATACATGGGTATTGAGATTTCCCCGGATACTTCCGAATATTGTGTCTTAAATTTAGTTCCACTTCTCGACAATATGAAATCTAAATTGAAAGCATGGGCCAATCTCCCTTTGACTTTAATAGGACGCATAAACCTGTTTAAAATTAAGTTGTTACCTGGTTTTCTCTATGTGCTCCGGCATGCGCCAATGTGGATTCCCAAAAAATACTTTAAAATAATTCATTCTAGTTTAACTGCTTTTATTTGGGGCTCACAGCAACCGAGGTTTAAGTTGACAGTCTTGCAGCGCCTGTGGCTGCAGGGAGGTTTGGCATGCCCACATCTCTACAAATATTTCAATGCTCACACATGCCCATAACTGTCTCACACAGAATAAGTCCAATGCGGCGGTAGTATTAGAAGTTTCCTGCATAGGTTCTTTTGAGGCTCTTAAAAACCTCTTATATAGAGGGGCCTCTGCCTCCCTTCTTTTAAATGCAGCCATGAAGGCTGTATTGCAGCCTGGGTGCAGGCCCAGGACCTACGCCCTAGCCCCAGATAATATCTCACAACATACCCCCCCTATGGCTCAATCCATTACTACCAGAATTTGCCTCTATACCTGACCCACAGATCTGGGCAGTAAAGGGTATTAAATATTTAGAGCAGATATGTATAGCCGGAGAAGTGAAACCCTTTGACACCTTAAAATTGCAATTTGACCTCCCCAACATATACTTCTTTAGATATTTACAATTGAGACACGCCTTTCAAATTCAATTTAAAACAACAACCAGTAGCTTTTTATACCTCGAACCTAGAGGAAATACTTAGAGATGGTACCCTCATTAAACCCCTCTCAACTATCTATAAGACAATGGCTCCCTCTATCCACTCAGGGTTGGAAACTCTTAAATCTAAATGGGTGCTGGATGTCCCTGACCTAGATGATGAAGGGTGGGAAGAAACACGGGAGTGTGCATTCTCACAGCTGGTTTCTACAAGGGACAGGTTAATTCAGTACTAGGAGAAAGGAGCAACAAGGGTGGGATTTTGAATGAAATGCGTGAATGCCAAGAAACAAAATTGATGAACAACTGGGAAAATTTATTCGATCCATAAAAACATAACATGCATATAATAAAAATATATATCAATCACAATTAGAGAGAAATATTGGCAATAATAACAGCAATTATGTTTTGGACCGAACAGAACCGCTCGGTACTCTTGTTTCTGTCCCCCTGGCCAAATTAACCTTCAATGTGAAAATGTGCACATTCAACCACAAATCACTGACACGGACACGTTCAGTAAGTTTGGTACTTCCTGGGCTCAAGATGATATACCGAGAGCCGGATATTTCGTTATCAAATCAAATATCAAATAAAACAAGCGTGTACAAACCACAAATTATACATATTCATTATTGTGACGAAATGTAAGCTTTGCTGGGTTATATCTGTATAAGGAGATAGCAGACTATCATAGCTAATTATGGTGTCTTATTTTCAGTTCCTGTTTCTCTTGCATAGGCCTGAAAATAGGTGCAATCTTCTTCTCAGCTTTGTTTTTTAACTCTTGCAGTTCTGTTCCACATGAAGGGAGAAGCTGGCAGACATCTAATTTGAGCATGATTAAGGCTAATAGCTGGTTATAAGAAAATAAGCACTTATATCTATGCGATTATATTAGAAATAGGCATTTCACTATAACACTCATAATCGCATTCCATTACAGTCCCCCCTTGAAATGCGTATTTCCTTAAAACTGTCCCTCACACTGGAAAACAACCTGTCATTTTCACCCGGCTCATTTCACTGACTGCAACTCTTTTAAGCTGCATGTAGAGAAAGGGCTGTGACTAGCTCACCACCCCCCTCGATACAGCTGGTGAAATGCCGCCAGGTGCTATCTGTCCCTATAGCCCTACAGTGTTGCATCTCGGGGAAGGGTGACTGTAACGGAGCGTAATGTGTAACTTTCATCATAAGTTTCGTCAAGCCTTACATAGACATCGTCGTCATCTGGGATCTCTTGGTTCACAAATGTGGGGATATTTGGTCAACAGCTTTTCCTACACACTTCTTAATACAGGGGAAGACACAGCCATCCTCCTTTTATCCAGCTAAAATACTGGTCCCATGGGTTGGTGAGCCCTGAATTCTGTTTTAATTCTTTGGACAGATTCTTTAGTTTCTGGATGGCTAAAGTCACTTTACCATTTGGGCCGGTGTTGTCTGGGATGTAAGTGCAGCATGTACTTGTCTCAGGGATCATCTTGCATACACCCCCCTTTTCAGCTAGGAGCATGTCTAAGACCATACGGTTTTGGAAAGTCATGTGTGATGCTGCCTCTAACTGTTCGGCCAGACCTTGGAGTGCGTCCCTGGTGTAATTGACAAATCTTTGCTGGTTGTAGTAGATGTAATTTATCCAGTCTACATTCTTGTTTACAGTGATAATGGGAATCAGTGACTCGAAACCTGCTGCTACTTGGTCTCTTGCTTTGAATTAATCTGGGACCCCCTTGGGACCCCTATGGCGTCTATGTATACATGGGGGTCAAAGCTTCCTGCTGGGGCACTCCTACATTTCCTGTTTGATTTGTGTGCATCACTGGCTTCGGGCTCTGGGGTTTGTGGGAGAATATGCAGGGGCAGTATGGCTTTAGCTAGTGCACATTCTCCTGTCCACTGTCCTGTCATTCTACTTCTAACTTTCATGTCCCCACAAACCCAGTACACATCTCCCAGAAACAGGACTTGATTCTGCACTAGGTCTGCAGACACCTCACTATAAGACTCGCAGTAACCCTCAGTGAAGTTCCCAAGGGGTTTTCCCACCCCATGGTACTTCCCATAACATGTGTAATTGCCAGGATATATGGTAATACCTTCTGTTGGTTTAGGGGTTTTAGTGACTATGGGGTACTCCTTTTTCCAATGCTCGAATAGGGGGTGGTTTGTAGCTGTGTTTGTAAACAAACTAAGGACACAGGTCTCATGTTCTGGGGGCATTTTAAGGGGGACTGTTCCTAGATGTGGTTTAGCCCCCCACACACGTAGCAATTAGTCTTGTTATGTTTCCCTGCATTGTACCTCATCCATTAGAGCCATAAGTTGACATCTGAAAAACCGGTCTCAGCAGCCATGGTGTCCTCAAAGGTAGGGTCTGCTATGGCTACCATGTCTCCTAATGTTTGCATGTGAGGCTTTAGGGGGTTTGAATTGGATGTAGATTGGGGAACTGTCCATTCTGGGTTATTGAACATGTCTTTCAGTTGAAAAGGTTTCCTAAAGCTGGGATACCCATTTGCCCACCACAGACCCAATACATAGGTCCCACTGTCCCCTGGGCTGGGATTCTCAATGGTTAGTCTAAACTCTTTTGTGAAGTATTGATCTGTGTGCTTGTTGATTGTCATTCTGTCTAGGAGTGATTTCCCATTCTTGTCTTTCTTATTTTGGGCGATTTCAGGCTTATACCCCCAGTTTGTGTCCCCAGTGTTCCAACCCACTGCTCCCCAGTAATCACAGTTGTCGCCCCAGTAGTCGTTGGTAACACATACATACACAGTTATGGGACCTACTGTTCCTTCATAGGATCGGATTCTGTATTCTGTACCTGGAAGTATCTTACTATAGGGGGATATAAACGTGGCAACATGTGTGTTGGATGAGTTGTACCAGGACTGAGTTATACCATTTTTCTGTTTGATGGCAACCTCTTGGGCCTGAGCAAAGATTATAACAAAAAGGATAAGCAGGATCATGGCTTGGTCTTCTCAGCCTCTTCCTCGGGCACAGGACTTGCGGTGAGAGGCGTGTATCCACGAGTTCCTTTCGGCCACTTTTACTGATGTGGTGGTTGTCAGAGGGACTTGGAAAGGACCATCATATCTGGGTTCAAGGGTGTGTTTCCTCACAAACTTCTTTATCAGGACCCAATCACCAGGGACCAACTTGTGCGATCATGTGTCTAACTCAGGATCTGGAATGGAAGAAAACACTTGCGCATAGATACGGGTTAATTCTCGAGATAAAGCAGTCACATAATCAGTTAATACATCAGATTGCAGTTGCAACTGTTGTGAAAAATATCAACCCAGTCTGGGGGCTGAACCAAACAATATCTCATAGGGTGACAAACCATGATTTCCCCTTGGGGTGTACCTGACACTGAACAAGGCAATGGGTAGGCTGTCTGGCCAACTCATTCCTGTTTCCTGAGACATTTTTAGCATTCTAGACTTTATTGTGCCATTTAGTCTTTCCACCTTCCCACTACTCTGAGGATGGTATGGAGTGTGGAAAGCTAGTGTGACCCCTAAGGCTGTCCATATCTCCTTGGTTACTGAGGCCGTGAAAGCCGGCCCCTGATCACTCTCTATAAACTCTGGGACACCATATCTGCACACAATTTCTGTTAAAAGTCTTTTAGCTGTGGTCTTCGCCGTCATGTTGGTAACGGGATAGGCTTCCGGTCTACGTGGCAGACGCAGTCTCTTGTTTAATTCTGTGATTCCTTCAACTTCTGTGGCTCCTTTTTTGATCCACACTTCTTTTTCTTCTTTCTTTCTTTCTTCTTTCTTTGTCAGCTGTCTCCTGTTTCTCCTTGAGGTGAGTCCTGTTTACAGGAAGGTTTTGTAGAATCATAGTGGTTTGTACAGTCTCTTCAGGGGTATCTATTGGGTCATCCAGGATAGGTGCATTAACTCTTTTGACCACTTCTCGCGTTCCATCTGCAGCTTGCTTTGCGGCAGTATCTGCCAGATAATTGCCTCCTGCTTCTTGGGAAACCAGTTTGCCGTGTGCTTTTACTTTAAGTATGGCCACCTGCATTGGGAGCAGTAAGGCATCCATCAGGTTCTTGATAGCTGTGCTGTGTTTTACAGGAGTTCCTGCTGCTGTCAGGAATCCTCTAGTTTTCCAGATGATCCCAAAATCGCAGGCCACTCCCAGAGCAAATCTTGAGTCTGTGTAGATGTTAGCTCGTTATCCTTCTGCCAACTTGCATGCCATAGTTAGGGCCTGCAACTCTGCTTCTTGTGCAGACATGGAGGGGGGTAACGCTGAGGCTTGGAGGACCGTATCTTCTGTGGTAACTGCATTATGCTGTATGGTACCGCCCAGCATCATCTGCATGTCAGGTCAGGATTTTCAAGGGCAGTTTCACTGACTGTGGGCAGGTGTGATGTCTCCATCTTCATCACTTCAAAGCAGTCATGGGTGGTATAGTGGTAATCATCTTCCACGGAGGTTCCATTCCCCCCTCGAGAAGGGGAAGTAGAGTGGATGGGTTGAGGGTATCACATCAGAGAATGGTAATGTTGTCAGGGAGAAGTAAGGCACACTGGAGTCTGAGGTGTCTTGCTGAGGACAGGTGTTTGGGCTGGATCTGGTTCAGTATGGCAGTGATGTCATGAGGAGCAAGAAGGATTAAGGGGTAACTCAAGACGAGGTCCGCAGTCTTGTCCAAGAGAACTTGGACTGCAAAGATGGCTCTGAGGCAGGAGGGTCCCCCCTTGGCCACTGAGTCCAGTTGGCAGGAGTAATACCCTGAGTCTGTTATTATGGGCCTGAGCCGAAACTCCTGTGGCATGTCCTTGCCTCTCTGAGACAAACAGTTTGAAAGTCTTTTAGTCCCAAAGCAGAGGCTGTTGAGAGGATCTCCTTCAGAGTTTCAAAATTGTCCACAGCTTCTGGAGAAGCATGAAAAGGGTCAGATTTCAGGGCATCATAAAGGGATTGCTTGACCTTGAGGCAAAGGGATGCCCTTGATTGCAGCAACTCTTTCTTCAGTGAGATGTCAGGTGCCTTGGGAGATGCAGAGGCCTGGGAAAATCACCTTCTTTCTGGACTTTTTGCTTTTTAAGGCCTTGCAACCTTGCTCAACCAGGTAGTGGAGGAGACTTTCTGAGAATATGGAGGCGTCACCGAAGGAATCTACACACAGCAGGAAGTCATCTGCATATTGGAGAAGTACAACATCTGGGTGTAGTCTCATCCCTTGGGGCATAACAGTCCAGGTGTAGCTCTGCTAGCAACGTGTGGGGATTGGGGACGGTGGGGGTCTCCAGGATGGTAGCTTCATTCACTGCTCTGAGGTCTTGTACCAACCTGTACTTTTCTGGTTCCCCTTTTGCAGTTCGCTTCTTTACTGGGAACAGTGGTGTGTTATTAAAAAGTGTCTTACCGTTTTCTCCAGAGTTGATCAGGCTCTGCTCCGCCTGTATTTGATTCTTCAGTGTCCTCTAAGTACGGCTTCCTTTTGGGCCAAAATCTCGAGCCCCACTTCTGGGCGCCAAAATGTTTTGGACCGAACAGAACCGCTTGGTACTCTTGTTTCTGTCCCCCTGGCCAAATTAACCTTCGATGTGAAAATGTACACATTCAACCACAAATCACTGACATGGACACATTCAGTAAGTTTGGTACTTCTGTCGTTTACTTCCTGGGCTCAAGATGATATACCGAGAGCCGGATATTTCGTTATCAAATCAAATATCAAATAAAACAAGCGTGTACAAACCACAAATTATACATATTCATTATTGTGACGAAATGTAAGCTTTGCTGGGTTATATCTGTATAAGGAGATAGCAGACTATCATAGCTAATTATGGTGTCTTATTTTCAGTTCCTGTTTGTTTTGCATTGGCCTGAAAATAGGTGCAATCTTCTTCTCAGCTTTGTTCTTTAACTCCTGTAGTTCTGTTCCACATGAAGGGAGAAGCTGGCAGACATCTAATTTGAGCATGATTAAGGCTAATAGCTGGTTATAAGAAAATAAGCACTTATATCTATGTGATTATATTAGAAATAGGCATTTCACAATAACACTCATAATTACATTCCATTACAATTATACATGATGATATGAATACAACAATTTTCCATGATACACCAACTGGATGTTAATATATAACCATAAAATGTGGGGTATTGCCTACAAAATAAGCCTCCACAAAGAAAAAAAAATAGAATTGCATGACGCTGGTGAAAAACGCGACAATGGTAGCTCTACGCGTTTCGTGGCTATTGTGCCACTCGTCAGGAGCAAGCGCGTGTCTTATCTAAGATAAAAGATAAAAAATGGTCTGGTAAATATAAACATGAGACAGAGGTGGGGTAATTGGAAGAGCCCCACACAAAGTGCATGCTTACGCACTATGGTTCGTAATATGGTGGCAGAAGGCCGTACACCGCCAGATATTCGGAGACACCACCCCCCGGGAGCTGAGGTGGATGGATCGGCGGGGGCAACCCTCAAGGCTTCATCCAAGGCAGGCATGAACCCACGAGGCAAACCTAAAGTGGAAGGTAAAAATTGGAAATCAAATGCGACCATACCAAAGAAGTGAAAAATAGTGTGTAAATGAAGGATATAAGAGTGATAGTGCCAGAAAGGAAGGAAAGAATGTGGCCTTGGATAAAGGGGGAATCTAGATTGGGATAGCTGAATAAAAGTGCTGAGGAGGAGAAACCAAAGAAAAAGTAAACAAATAGGCATTACAGAGGTGAAAGTACCTGGTGTGCAAAGTGAGACAATGTGGAAGAAAGAAAGCAGTAGCAGTCCCCAATCAACGTGGTAACCAGTGGAATGGGAGCCTCGGGAGCCAGCACTGCCGAGGCTACTCCCATATAGGCGTCACCACGGGGATCGCCCACCATCGTCACGCCACAAACACATGGGAGGGGCGAACGGCACCGCCGATCGGGCATTGAACGCCCGGCCAGCCGATGCTAACGCCCCATCCCTGTAGTGTGCGAGAGGGACACCATCCAATTGAGCGTGTCAGCGCCCGAAAGGGCGCGCACATCCGATGGGGAGTGCGTAAAGCTGACGCGCAGTGGCGGCAGATCCGCCCCCCCAGAGGGGAGGGGCCGACAGGCACGTCACAGCTCCCAGAAAAGAGGAAACCTGAAACAAACGGCAGTGTTTCAAGCCAATGAAGCCACCACCAGAGCAGACGAACCATGGACTAGACTGGTATCAGAAAAAAATCACAAAATATAACCCAAAATAGAGGGTAGCTAATAATGATAATAGGATCGAGCAATTAAATGGGGGGAGGCAAATGAAAAAATTAGTACATCACAACAGATGTGATAAGGTTAAAGAACAAAGCAAAATCACGCACTTCCATCCCTATGTAATAAATATTAAAAGAAGGTTTGGGACTTTACATCCCATGGGACTTTAAATGAAACCATGACCTGATGGGGTCATGTGTTTCTATCCCTGTACTAGTCTAGGAGAAAAGAGCAACAAGGGTGCGACTTTGAATGAAATGCGTGAATGCCAAGAAACAAAACTGCTGAACAACTGGGAATTTTTATTTTTATTTTTTTGGAGGCTTAATCTGTAGGCAATACCCCACATTTTATGGTTATATATTAACATCCAGTTGGTGTATCATGGAAAATTGTTGTATTCATATTATCATGTATAATTGCTGCTATTATTGCCAATATTTCTCTCTAATGCCCTGTACACATGGTGGAATTTTCCGACAGAAAATGTGTGATAGGACCTTGTTGTCGGAAATTCCGACCGTGTGCGGGCTCCATCACACATTTTCCATCGGAATTTCCGACACACAAAGTTTGAGCGCTTGCTATAAAATTTTTCGACAACAAAATCCGTTGTCGGAAATTCCGATCGTGTGTACACAAATCCAACGCACAAAGTGCCACGCATGCTGAGAATAAATTAAGAGATGAAAGCTATTGGCTACTGACCCATTTATAGTCCTGACGTATGTGTTTTACGTCACCGCGTTTAGAACGATCGGATTTTCCGACAACTTTGTGTGAACGTGTGTATGCAAGACAAGTTTGAGCCAATATCCGTCGAAAAAAATCCATGGATTTTGTTGTCGGAATGTAAGATCAATGTCCGACCGTGTGTACAGGGCATAATTGTGATTGATATATATTTTTATTATATGCATGTTATGTTTTTAGGAATCGAAAAAAAACCCTTGTTGCTCCTTTCTCCTAGACTAGTACAGGGATGGAAACACATGACCCCATGAGGTCATGATTTAATTTAAAATCCCATGGGATGTAAAGTCCCAAACCTTCTTTAATACAGGTTAATTCAGTACAAAATCTTACATAGGATCTATCTCACGCCTGCACGTTTACACAGAATATATCCCTCCGTCTCTGCTGGCGTTGTGCAGCGGACTCGGCAGACTTTATCCACATATTCTGGCAATGCCCTAATATTCAAGTTTTCTGGGAAGCGGTGTTCTCGAACATACACTCTGTGACCACCATTTATGTGCCCCGGATGGTGGAGGTTTGTCTGCTGGATTTGGTGGACATTAATTTATAATTACTGTTCTTCCAAAATGCTTGTAGATTTCTGGAGATGCTGGGAAAAAAGTCATATACCACTCATTTGTAAGATAAAACACAAAAGGACAATGATACCCAAATGATCAGGTGTGTAGTCTCTGATGTTGTTCACATGTGGTGGACTGCTTTCATACCTTCATTGCTTTCAATCCTTCATAGATAGATATCGCTCGAATAACAGAACATACCTCATTGCGCAAATAAATAAACTAAAAACGACATGTGGGTACTAAAACACAGTTGCACTCACACATGCCCCGCAATAAGATCGCATTTAAGAAGGTACTGGCACGTGGCACCTTGAAAAAGTCACATGCCAGTGATGTAACGCGTAGGAGGAGCCAGTGACCCCAGTGCTGCGTGAGCAAGAAAAAAGCTAAGTGAGGAGACTGTCTGAATATATGCAACTGACCTTCTTAAATGCGATCTTATTGCGGGGCATGTGCGAGTGCAACTGTGTTTTATTACCCACATGTCGTTTTTAGTTTATTTATTTGCGCAATGAGGCATGTTCTTTCTTTTATTCGAGCGATATCGATCTATGAAGGATTGAAAGCAATGAAGGTATGAAAGCAAGCCATCACATTTGAACAACATCAGAGACTACACACCTGATCATTTGGGTATCGTTGTCCTTTTGTGTTTTATCTCACAAATGAGTGGTATTTGACTTTTTCCCAGCATCTCCAGAAATCTACAAGCATTTTGGAAGAAAAGTAATTAATTTATATCCAGTGTGGTTTACTGGACATTCATATATGATTAGTTTATTTATTCTTTATAGGATCACATCCTTTATTGGATCACATTATTTATTGGATCACTGTGCTATATTAAGGTTGATGGTAGCGCTTTATTAACTTTTTATATCTTTATATTTAATGCAGCTGAATAATGTAACATTTGTTTTATGACTGGAACTCCGCTTTAAGTCAGCCAGTAATTCTTCCATCAATGAGGCTCCTTCAGCCTGTACTTCAGAAGCCGGTACAGGCCCTTGTCTTGGGCTGTTATGGGTACATTCTACACATTTGCTGGCTGCAGCTTGTGCCAGTGTAGGTAGCCGGGGAATATAAAAGTGTCTTTCTAGGGCCTTTCAATGGCTGCTTTGCCCATATGTGTTCCCTTGTGGAATTCTGTCATTAATTTGGTTGCTACAGCAGCTGGGATGACAATTCTCCCATCCTGCAGTTGGTACCATCTGTCTTCCCTGTACCTTCCAGGTTCAGTCTCTATCCATTCTTGTTCTGCCTTTGTATAGACCGGATCCCAATTAGAGAGTGGTACTAGGAATGGTGGGGAGGGGGACATTATCTGTTGTGGGGGCCGCTGAAGTGCTGCATTGATCTGCTTTCCTATTTCCTCTAACCACTTTGGAGCCTCCATTTTGATGGCTTCTACAGTGGATCACTGCAACTTCAGAGGGGGCCCATACTGCTTCCAAAACTGCTTCCTCCAGTATTTCTGTTCCATATTTGATGCTCTTCCCTCTGAATGTAATAAGTCCTCTTCCCTTATAAAGGGCTCCATGAGCATGGAGAGTCAGAAAAACATACTTAGAGTCTACATAGACATTTAGTCTTAACCCTGCAGCCAGTTGTAATGCTCTGGTCAATGCAATTAGTTTTGCTTTCTGAGCAGAGGTGGGGTCCGCTATGCCAGAGGCGGAATAGCGGACCCCATCTTTTACAAAGCTGCTGCCATCAGTAAAGTACTCAATATCTGGCTTTCCGGAGGGACTGTCTTTAAAGTCTGACCGGCTTGCACCGATTTCATCCATTACCTGGAGGCAGTCATATGCTAGGAGTCCTGGTGAGGTGGGAAGCAGAGTGGCTGGGTTAAGGGTGTTAACAGTGTCTAAATGGATTTGGGGATTTTCACACAGCATGGCCTGGTATTTGACCATTCGGCTGTCAGCGTACCAGTGACTTCCCTTGTAATCCAACAGTGCATGTATCTGGTGGGAGACTCGATCATGCGTCTTCTGATACAGTGACAAATTCTTAAGCACATAGTTTCTTTCCAGTTTCAACATATACTTTTCTTCTCCTTCCCCCTTGAGCGTCCGTCTGAGCATTCTCTGTTTCTCTGAACTTTCCTGTCATGGCTTCTGCCAGTAAATTAACTTTCTTTTTCATTCTCCAATCTTCTTTCAGTTTTGTTTAACCCCTCCTGCTTCTGTAATTTCCTTTTAATGTCTCTTGCATACTGACTGAGAAAGGCCGTATTGATCAAATTCTTATTATCATTTGCCTCTGGATCAAAGAGGGTATACAATCTGAAATCTTCACATAGTCTCTCATAAAACTGTACTGGACTTTCATTGGCCTGTTGAAGGATTCCTGCCATCTTACTAAGGTTAGTGAGTCTTTTGCAGCCAATTTAATCCGCTCTATAATAGCTGTCTGAAACATTCTAAAGGCCCATACACACGATACGAAAATCGGATGGAAAAATTTGTACGACGAGCTGTCTGCCAATTTTCGGATTGTTAGTACTGTGCTTTCGACAGCCAATTTAGCTTTTTGACAAAAGCTGGATGTGCAGACTATAACATTTTTGTCGGATGTGAACTCAACGACCGATTTTAGTTTAAACAGTACGGTTTTCGTACAAAAAAAATCATAAGAGCAAGACTACGCATTCTCAGAAACGAAAGAATACATACAAAATTATTCAACACATTACGTCACTTCTGACGTTGTATTCTGTCTTACGAAAATTTTCATATTGTGAGTAACCTCTTCACTTTCGACATGAGATTAGCATGCCACAAAAAACAGACATTCGGTCGTCCGAAAATCTAAGCGTGTGTACGAGGCTTTAGATTGTCCATATCTTCCTTAATGTTTGGATCCCAATGGGGGGGTCTGACTTTAGATAATGATCTTCAACCCAGCCAGGGGGGGTCGCAATTATATTCTCCTAACTTCTCAATATACTTTGAAGTTGCCTGGGTTATCTTTTGTCTCTTTTCCAATTCAGTAGGTCCGTTGCAATAAAAGGGGTGTAGGCTAGAGTCGGGTATCCCCCCACAGTCTGTTTCCTTAGGGGCATTTGCATGGCTAAGTTGAAGAAGGGGGGAAGAGTCTGGTTACTGACATTGGGATTCTTTGGGGTGGAAGTGGACACTTGACCTGTGCGCCTACTGCTTGCTTCCGTTATCCCAGTTTCCATCCTACTTATACTGAAAGTGTCATGACTGGGAGTACCCCTGGGAGTGTGTTTGCTGAGATTAGGCATTGACAGAGTCTGAGTATCTGACTGGGGGTGGGGTGGGGGGGGTAACAGCCTAAGCTTGATTCCCCATTCTACAGGGTGGGGTGTTAGGACTTGTCCTCTGCCTATACCCACCCGGGATCTGTCCTCCCATGTACTGGGGGGGGGGGGGGGCTGTGTATGGGATCTGATCATGCTTCTGTGAGTAAGACCTAACATATTCTTGCAGCCCATCTATAATCCCTAGGTCAAATGTTCCCTTTGGCTCATAGCAGGGCCAATCTTTTTCACACAATTAAGTTTCAGCTTGCAACCTTTGCAGAAACCCTTCCCAAAATTAGTGACCAAACACTGTAAGGGGGACAAGACTAATGACTGGTTCCCACCCATTATGTAACCTACAGACACCAAGACAGACACAGAGGGTAGGGTAAGGTTTTGAGAATCGGGTAAGGGGTCCGAATCCTCGACACAAATAGGGTTAATAGACAATGCTTCCCCCTATCAGCGACTCAGGTGCGGTCTCCTGGCTGAGAAATATGCATACACAGGGTCCACAATCACTTTGTTGCTGAGCAACGTCTCATACAAACACAATTCACACCAAACTCTACCACCCAATTATTACTGACTGACTAAGGTCTGCCCTGGATGCTCTATCATCCAATGGGTTTTGGATGATCAGGCTCCCCTTCCCCTCGAATATCATTGAGAGGCCCTGTCTAACGGATATCCCAAATCAAAAAGCATAAATCTCACTTGTTCCTGAAGTTTGGAGCTCCACCTGTTTGGTTCCTGAGTCTGGGTTCGAGACACAGAGGGTTGTCCCGGAGCAGGCGGCTGAGATATAGTGCAGTCTCCCAGACAAATGTGGTCCAGTGGCGCCTGAGGCAGCGCAGCAATCCAAGATGCCGTCTTCGGTCCAATGCCTGCAGGTCGTGGTGGAATGCCACCTGTCACAGCAGTCACACCTGGTTTCCTGACCAATGCACCAGAGAAATATAGCAGGAAAACCACTTTGGCAAACCAGTGATAACTCTGGACAACAGACTCTAGGAAAAAGAAACCTTTTTTTTTTGCTAGCAAAAGACACTCAGCCCCAGCTCATGCCAAGAGGCCAAATGTGTCCTTATGGGCGTCTACAGCATATATATCAACAATTGCATAGACATTCATAAAACATATTGTAAGCCTCTAAAAAGCCTGCTAGTGAATAACATCTGCAGTTTCTGAGCTATCTGTCTAATTTATAAGCTATCAAGCCATTGTGCTTTCTGGCTTCACAGGAAAGAAGGGGAGGAAGGGGGGTTAGATGCAAGTTTTTTGAATTTCTTAACTATCTGCTTGTCATACTTACATGCCTAAAATCTTACTTAGAACTTTTTACAAGTAAGAACATTTTATCAGAAGCAACCATTTTGTTCAAATTCAGCCATCTTAGCCCACTGCCACAGTAAAGCCTTTAGAACCACTTTAATTTCAATGGATAACACATTAAGCAAAAGCTTAAAGGTGTGAATCCAGCATTAAGCTGGCCATACATTGGAAGATATTTTTCATTCAGCTTGTGGGTGAAACAAAAAAAAATCAGATTCCTGCATCCACACTATACAGTGCAGATGGACGGTTCTTCCATTGTGCTTATTGTAGTCTGACAGCTGTCGTGTGAGAGTACATAGACAGCATCTCTAGCAGCACTAGAGTTGTTGGTTCGAATTCCAACTACGGCACTACCTGCCTGGAGTTTGCATGCTCTCCTTGTACCTGTGTGGGTTTCCTCCGGTACTCCGGTTTCCTCCCACACTCCAAAGACATGCTGGTAGGTTAATTGGCTCCTGTATAAAATTGGCCCTAGTATGTGTGTGTATGAATGTGAGTTATGGCCCTTAGATTTTAAGCTCCTTGAGGGCAGAGACTGATGTGAATGTACAATATATACGAGGTGTGTCTAAAAAGTTCTGTGAATGGTCCAATATCTCAACGGCAACATGGGCCACGTGCGCACACATGCACATGGCTAACCAGAGACACATTGAGAAGTGCCACCTAAAGCAGAGTACACGTGATTGTCAGGGTAAACCTGCTGCGGGCAGTTGAATGTAGTCAGTGTGAGAGGTATTGTCACAGTGCAATGGAGCAACGAGCTAGCATCAATTTCTGCTACAAACTGCGGAAAACGGCGAGGGACACGCATGAAATGATGGTTAGACATGTGTACTGCCAAAAAATTTGTTAGTTTTTGTTTTAGTTTCGTCTTTTTTTTTTTCGTTTTTCGGGTCATTCGTTATGATCGCAATTCGTAAATTCGTACATTCGTAAATTCGTACATTCGTACATTCGTACATTCATAAATTCGTACATTCGTAAATTCAAAAATTCGTACATTCGTAAATTCAAAAATTCGTACATTCGTAAATTCGTACATTTGTAAATTAGAAAATTTGGAAATTTGTAAATTCGAAAATTGAAAATCCAAAAACCCGAAAATTCGAAAATCTGAAATAGTAACTATTAAATTATAGGTATTGTAATTTCCTTTCAAATTTGGCTGTTAGTGAACGTAACAAATACGAATATATCCGAAGTTACGAATTATCCGAAATAACGAATGCTGCATCTAAACAAATGGAACGGAACAAGTTAATGAAAAATAATAATAAAAAGTTTGTATTATTGTTATTATTGTTATTTATTTTTATTAATTCATTACGTTCCATTCGTTTGGATACGGCATTCGTTATTTCTGATCATTTGTAACTTCGAATAAATTTGTATGTGTTACGTTCACTAATAGCCAAATTTGAAAGGAAATTACAATACCTATAATAATAGTTTACTAGTAATAGTTAGGTTATTATTAGTTAATTATTATTTCAGATTTCCGAATTTCCAAATTTACGAATTCACTAATTTACTAATTTACGAATTTACGGATGTACGAATTTACGAATGTACGAATTTACAAATTTTCGAATTTATGAATATTCGGAAAAATTTTTTAAACGGGTTTTCGTGAATTGGGATATTTCCGAATTAACGAATTTGTCGAAATTAGTTAAAAAACGAATTCGAAACTAAATGAATTGCAAATGTCTAATGTTGGTGCAAGTGTACTGGACGGAAGCCATAAACACAGAAAATGGGAAGGAAACAACTGAGGGTGAGCAACGTTTGGGTTGACTGTTGACAAGCAGAACCCCAGACATGAATGAGCGAGTGTCACAAATGCTGGCACGAGATCGGCAACTGCCTCTACGATTGATGGCGGAGTAATTAGCTTTAGCATTAGCAAGGACACGGTGCACACCATCGTACGTGAAGATTTGGGTAAGCAGAAGATCTGTTCCCTTTTTGTGTCGTACAAACTGACAGAAGAACAGAAAGCAAAACGGTTGGAAACTTCTGGAGGTTTCATTACCATGTGTGACCAGGATCCATCCTTTCTGCGAACCATCGTCATAGGGGATGAGACCTGGTGCTGCCAGTTCGATCCGGAATCCAAGCGGCAATCAATGGAATGGCGTTCACTGCCTTCCCCGCAACCCAAAAAGAGTCGTCTGTTTCCCCACCTGAAGAGCATCATGAAAGGCGCACATTTTGCAGATGTGGCGGCAATCCAAGAACATGTGACAGCGGACCTTTGCTTCCAGAAGCTTTATGAACGTTGCCAAACGTGTGTTGTGAAGGATGGCAATTATTTTGAAGGCCAATAAAGGTCATTTGGATCTTCTGTTATGTTTGTTTCTGATACAATTCACTGAACTTTTTAGACACACCTCGTATGTAAAATGCTGCGTAAATTGATGGCGCTATATAAGTACCTGTAAAAAAAAATAAAAAAAATAATATAGTTGCTGATTGGCTGACAATATGTACATTTTTCAATTGAAGGAAGTTGGGCAGGGGGAGGAGGCAACAGAGCCACCCATGCAGAGAATTTTGGTCAAATCATTAGGTACCAGACAAAATGAGTATGGTGTATGGCCAGCTTTACAGTTTATGTCTGAGCAAAATAAAATTAATATTAATTCCATCTCTCAATACATTTCACCATGTTTTATTCCTCCAAGAACACTGTGGGTAAAGAAAAATGCTTGTCAAATTGCCAGAAATCCACGGTGCTCCTAATTGTCTTTTTGGACTGAAAACACAGAGCCTTTACTGCATTGGAATCCTAGATAGCATTGTCAATCCTGCCTGCTGGACTGCAGAACTTTACCCATCCTCCACTCCTCTCTGTTTCACTCCACAAGTCAATGTTGATTTAGTTCCTACCATAAAATGCTGTTGCATCGACTCCCAAAAGCCTGCCCATGCACTATTTAGAGAATTGGCTCTGCCAGATCCACGTTCTGTGGCCCACATTGAACAGCACAGCCACTGCTGCAAATTCCTAGCCTTTTTTGCTTCTTCTGTGCAAAAGTGGAGTAAATCCTAACAATTCTTATATAGAGGCCCTCTATTGTGCAGCTCAACAACAGATGGCCTCTTCAGAGGAATAAATGGTATTTTTTTGCACATTCACAAAAGAAGCGAGGAACCAGCCAGGAGGCTTTACAATGGCCGGTTCCCCATAAACAACACAGTGTGGCTCTTACAGGAGGCTGGACAGGTGAGTATAAAACTCTCCTGGGAGGGGGTTAACTCCCAAAAGTGTTATACTGCATTAAAATGTTTTAATCCAACCTCTACTGTATAATATTACTTTTGTTATTTTGAAAAGCCAGAAAAAGTAGTGGCAAAAAAAGCACTTCTAGGTTTACCAATCATTTCTTCCTACATTAACACTTTGTGGTCTGCATCTCAGCAGAAATGTACATAAAAATACGGGCTTTTTTGTAATGCCATTTAAGATAGTCAGACTTTAAAGGTGTCACGCAAGAAAACATATCTCAAATAAAATCACTAACTTTATTATTGCCTACATACATCATACAATTACATTTTAAGGTTTTTTTTGATCAGTATAAAAGGGTATTTTCCTAATGTTGGGCCTTGCACCATTGTCCTTGCATAAATTTATGCTTGTTCTGCGCATATCTGCTTTGTTCCTAGTCAGATATTTTATGCATTGCGTACTCCTGAAAAATGACGGAAAGGCATTCTATTTCCCCAGGATAGACCAGTGATATTTATAAGAACTTTAGTACATCCATGTGTTATTTGAGTTATATGTGTTATAATGAACCAGAACCATTAAAACCTCTCCCACAGGCAGACATGGGGTAAATGAGGACAACGCCATCCAGAAATCCTACCCTCCAACCTCAATGCAGGTAATAATGCTCAGCAGAGCTTTTTCCATACGTCCCGTGTGTCCCCAGCCTTAGTTTTAATGTGACAGCTTGTTCCTACTCTCCAAACTGAGGAGGCTGGGGAAGATGGTGGCACTCTTGGGATGTGGATGGGACGTATGGAAAAACTCTGTTGAGCATTATCCTCTGAAGTTGTTTGGATCCTATTTGAAATACCACAGGAAAATGATCCTTTGC
Organism: Lithobates clamitans; assembly: GCA_037952925.1. Taxonomy (NCBI): domain Eukaryota; kingdom Metazoa; phylum Chordata; class Amphibia; order Anura; family Ranidae; genus Lithobates; species Lithobates clamitans. Next base: position 7,947,971 of record JBBGZY010001072.1, read on the forward strand.
AAAAAGGATCTGACCATCATTGAGTTTGGAGGGTAGGATGGCGTTGTCCTCATTTACCCTGTGTCTGCCCATGGGAGTTGTTTTAACTGTACTGGCTTAATACAAATAACACATGAATGTACTAAAGTTCCTATAGATACCAATTGTCTATCCTGAGGAAGCAGACCGAGTTGTCTGTGAAACTTAGTCTGCTTCCTGATGAAAATAGAATGCCATTCCACCATTTGCCAGGAGTTCCCTATGCATACAATGTCTGATTAGAAACACGCCTGAAACGTGCTGCATAAGCATAAATTTATGTAAGGTCAATGGTGCATGGCATAACATGGCAAGAAATAGGTTGATAAATTTATAGCATCCTTGTCTTAAACAGGCGCTGTAAATGTAGCTGTGCTAGTTGGTAACTAACCTGGCTAATTTGTTGTCTTTGTGATCATTTGGGTTTTCTCCAAATCCTGAATTAGCTGTGGTTCCTCCCTTCTGTCAATAGGTGGCACTGTTGCACTTGGCATAAGTATGATGAGCTTCAGTGAGTTATGAATATGCATATCTCTTTCAGCCAATGAGCATGCTGGGAAAGAGTATATATTTGGAGGAAGTCAGGTGATTGGGGTCCTTCCACCCAGACCTTGGTCTGGAGTGGATGTGTGAGGAACAGCTGCGTTGGATGAGGCCTGGAGTCTAAGGCCTGGCCATGTGCTTGAGGCTCTTGCGGAGAAAGCTTGTTTATTGCCTATAGGCACGAGGGAGACTCAGGCGGAGAGAACCTGGCTGTTCCCTGGAGGCATGAGTAAGGCTCTGGTGGAGAGAGCCTGGTTGTTGCCTGGAGGCATGAGGAAAGGGGTGGAGTTATGAGATGGAGTACCAGAGATTACTCCTCCACAAGCCAGGGGCTGGGAAAGCATCAGGAGGGACTCATCCAAAGACACCCTGCATGATACTATGAGTTTTTGGCTGCTATTGGAAACAGTGGTTGCTACATAGATACAGAGTGTTGGGTGCAGGCCTTATTCTGTATTGCTGTCTACCTAGCTGGTTTTATTTTTGGAGTCTGCTAATCTGTCTGCCTACTGCCCTTAGTGTGTCCTGTGCCCTAACCCTCTCTCCCTTCATTTTTGTCATTGTGAGCAATAAACCCACCTTTGTTCATTTTTAAAATTGACTGGCGCCCATCTTTTCTACAACCATCCACACCCACCATGCCTAAGAACCAGTACCCTGAGGTGAAAGGTCAGCCTTCCCTTATGGCGGGAATCAGGGGGGGCGTTACATTTTGATCAAAAAGAACCCTTTAAATTGTAGTTGTATGATGTTGACTATTATATATGGGCAATAATAACCATTATTGTTTTTACTTGCTGTCACGTACCTGGTGGGTAGAGCCTGGTTATGCAGAGGAAGGCCTCGCTTGCACCTCTGACTTGGGGCCCCTGGCAGTGTACAGTCAGGTCCATAAATATTGGGACATCGATACAACTCTAATATTTTTGGCTCTATACACCACCACAATGGATTTGAAATTAAACGAACAAGATGTGCTTTAACTGCAGACTTTCAGCTTTAATTTTAGGGTATTTACATCCAAATCAGGTGAACGGTGTAGGAATTACAACAGTTTGTATATGTGCCTCCCGCTTTTTAAGGGACCAAAAGTAATGGGACAGATTAACAATCATCTATCAAACTTTCACTTTTTAATACTTGGTTGCAAATCCTTTGTAGTCAATTACAGCCTGAAATCTGGAATGCATAGACATCACCAGATGCTGGGTTTCATCCCTGGTGATGCTTTTGCCAGGCCTCTACTGCAACCGTCTTCAGTTCCTGCTTGTTCTTGGGGCATTTTCCCTTCAGTTTTGTCTTCAGCAAGTGAAATGCTTGCTCAATCAGATTCAGGGCAGGTGATTGACTTGGCCATTGCATAAAATTCCACTTCTTTCCCTTAAAAAATTCTTTGCTTGCTTTTACAGTATGCTTTGGGTCATTGTCCATCTTCACTGTGAAGAGCCGTCCAATGAGTTCTGAAGCATTTTGCTGAATATGAGCAGATAATATTGCCCGAAACACTTCAGAATTCATCCTGCTGCTTTTGTCAGCAGTCACATCATCAATAATTACAAGAGAACCAGTTCCATTGACAGCCATATATGCCCACGCCATGACACTACCACCGCCATGCTTCACTGATGAGGTGGTATGCTTTGGATCATAAGCAGTTCCTTTCCTTCTCCATACTCTTCTCTTCCCATCACTCTGGTACAAGTTGATCTTGGTCTCATCTGTCCATAGGATGTTGTTCCAGAACTGTGAAGGCTTTTTTTGATGTTGTTTGGCAAACTCTAATTTGGCCTTCCTGTTTTTGAGGCTCACCAATGGTTTACATCTTGTAGTGAACCCTCTGTATTCACTCTGGTGAAGTATTCTCTTGATTGTTGACTTTCACACACATACACCTACCTCCTGGAGAGTGTTCTTGATATGGCCAACTGTTGTGAAGGGTGTTTTCTTCACCAGGGAAAGAATTCTTCGGTCATCTACCACAGTTGTTTTCCGTGGTCTTCTGGGTCTTTTGGTGTTGCTGGGCTCACCGGTGCGTTCTTTATTTTTAAGGATATTCCAAACAGTTGACTTGGCCCCACCTAATGTTTTTGCTATCTCTCTGATGGGTTTGTTTTGTTTTTTCAGCCTAATGATGGCTTGCTTCACTGATAGTGACAGCTGTTTGGATCTCATATTGAGAGTTGACAGCAACAGATTCCAAATGCAAATAGCACACTTGAAATGAACTCTGGACCTTTTATCTGCTCCTTGTAAATGGGATAATGTGGGAATAACAACACACCTGGCCATGGAACAGCTGAGCAGCCAATTGTCCCATTACTTTTGATCCCTTAAAAAGTGAGAGGCCCATATGCAAACTGTTGTAATTCCTACACCGTTTACCTGATTTGGATGTAAATACCCTCAAATTAAAGCTGAAATTCTGCAGTTAAAGCACATCTTGTTTGTTTCATTTCAAAACCATTGTGGTGGTGTATAGAGCCAAAAAGATTAGAATTGTGTCGATGTCCCAATATTTATGGACCTGACTGTATACACGTAGCACAGGAGTGCAGAGTCGCACGAGTGCCTGTTAAACGTGCTTGCTACTGGGCTGCTAATCCAGTAGTTTGCCAGATGGCAGTGGGTCTCTGTGGGCAGGAACAGGCTGGTACTTAGCCAAAGAGCAGGTCCCAAAGGTAGCTGGACAGGTGCTAGCAACTTGGTAGCTCTGGAGGGGCTGGAACTTAAGCAGAGTCAGACAAGCCGGGTCATACACAAAACGATCAGATCAAGTACAGATGCGGAGGCAGGAGAATGGTCAAAGGAAAAGCTGGGGTTGATGCAGGTGGAAAACAGGAATAGCCGGGTCAATACTTCAAGAGCAGATACAGGTACCAGGAGACTCACAGAACGCTGTAGACGAGATAGCACTGATCCTGGGTGCTGATTCAGCTTAAATAGCCCATTTGCTGCCCTTACCTGTTACAGAATGCGGCGCATACATTTGCACACGCATGTTCGCATTGCACATTAGCACGCGCTGATGCTCCTCTTCTTCCAGGCGTTCGGGGAACAGGGATTCTTCTGCAGCTATTATTCTGTCTTCTGACAGAGCCTTCCTGACACTCGCATTACATTTTCTTATAGTGTACCTTTAAAGTCTAACTATCTATCATAGATGCTATAGATGTGTCTTTTGCCTACATACTCTGTGTTCCATGGTGTCTCCCTCATACCAGAAAGTTGAGAAGTATGGAATTGTGTATGCAAAGTTCAGCTTCTTAGACTAAAATGGGAAGGCCCATCTGCACATCATTTGTGTACAGCAGCACTAGTATTCACCAGGAAAAATTCAACCAACCTGATCATCTTTCCCCAACCAAGTCCAGTTGGAGATAGGCTCCTGTGAGGATCTAAAGGGGTTCATATGAGATGATCAGACACCAATCATAAAACCTCAATAGGTATCTTAAAGTGATGCTGTCATTACAGTACACATACTGCGCTGATCACATGGATTGTTGGTAATGAGCTTTTCCTGAAGCCTTAGCAATACTCATACACCTTTGACACTTCTGCGAAAGTCAGAGGCTTTCTATTTTTCTACAGCCTTGAAGCTTGACACCCCACCCCCTCTATATCACCATGGCTCTGGCATCTTCATAGTAAGCCACACTCTGGACTGTGCTCAAGAGTGTGTCAAGGCTTCCATTTATGTTGTTGATTAATGGTCCTGTCTCACATGGAGTCAACAGGAAAGGGTTGTGAGTGCCAGCACTCCCATAACATTAAATATAATAAGCTGACATTTATTTAAGGAGCGCAGGGTTTTGGAGAAGTTTGGTAAAATAATTTGAACAGGCACCTGTCAGACCTGTAGATCTTAAAGTGGAGTTCCACCCAAAAAAAAGCCATTAATGTGGAACAAATAAACATGTGGGCCCTCGAAATCTGCCTCCTTCATCACCTCGGCTCCTGACGTCACTTCCCTCGGCGCCTCTGCTCGATACTGCTCATGGGAGATGTGTGTCATCATTTCCCAGGAGTCAGTGTATATTTTACAGCCCCGCTATGGCGCATTACTGCACATGAGCGAGAACACCAAGATCAAAGTTATTTAAACAGATGAAACCAGACATCGGAGGAGAAATAAAACAGGAGACGTGAGTGTTAAAACACCTTTTTAAATGCTTGTAAAAAGTTTAAAAAATATATATATATATATATATATATATATATATATATATATATATATATATATATATATATAGTTTGTAGTTGGAACTCTGCTTTAAAATGGAATTCGAAGCCTAACCCTATGTAGCATCACCCCCAAAGGAGCTGCTTATTTAGATGGGTCCCCTAGTTCCCGGCCTCGACCTCCTCAAAGACCTCAGCACTTCTGCTCAGCCTTCAGCCTGGCTGAGTATTTTCACATCCACCATATAGGAATCATCAATGTCATTATTAGATGCTCAGCAATAATGCAGATTTAAGAACTCATTTACACCCAATGATTATAAAGAAAAAGAAAACTGGTTGTATTATAAGTAACTAGGTTAAAGGGAAACAGGTTAATAGTAATGATGAGCATTCAAATAGATATGAAAAATGATTAGCACAGGAAAGTCGTTTCAAGTATGAGATAACCTTGCTATCCAGATCAGCATAAACTGTGACACGGCCACCTATAGTGCAGCAATGGTCAGCAGAAATAGCATGTAACCAGCATGAGAGACTAGACTGTCAGTAGTTGTGCCCAGCCTAAGGCAGTCTGATAAATTCCATACCTGCTTAACAGAAGGGTAATAACCAAACAGTGATGAGACAGAGCCAGTAAGCCCATTATAACACAGGGGCAGTCTTTAAATGTTTAGTTTGTTGGCTATCATGGGGGCCCTTTAATATAGTTGGTACACTTTGTAATCATCCTGAAGGAACTGTATGCAGAGGATGTAAGCTGTAGCTGTGAGGAAGCCTTTTTAATAATTGGAGAATAGATGCAACTCAAAAGAGATAGTTTGGCACAATCACAGTTTTAAACTAGTTTGGATGCAGTGTGAGTCTGACTGAGATGTGGAGTCAGGCTGCGGTGATGTAACACTTAAAAGTGTAGTTCTGCAGTCAGTAACACAGTTTTGGAAATCATTAACAATCTTGGGCTGATAGCCCTCTCACCCATTCCAGGATATAGCTAAAGATGCACTTTTCAGAAGTCTATCCCTGAGGTTTCTAGGGAACAGCACTAGTACCCAGTAGTAGTAGTAGTACTTCTGGCTCCTAAAGACAGTGGTTCGGTGATGGAGGATGTATCTGAAGCCCTGCTGCACCGGATGCCCTCAACACACAATCACTGAACCCAGGTCTCACACACCAAATCGGATCATCTTTCCTACCATACTCTACTCAGCCAGTGACTGTGGATCGAGCACCCGGGAGCTCTACTATCTCTGTGTTGTATGGGTAGTAGCACTGATTTTTCTGTTTGCACCTCACAGGCTAAACTCCCTGTGAGCAGGAGTTGATGCACAAGGTCCTCTCTCTCTGCGCCCAAACGTTCCAGACAATAAAAGCCCAAATTTCTCTCCCTCCATCCCATTTTCCAATGGAGCCTGTAGTTCCTGTCCCTTGCACACAAAACTCTATCCTTGCCCTTGTGAACTACATCTCCCAGGATGCAGAGCAATAGCCATGCCCTCCTCCTCTATCTGATTAGCCAGAAAACACTGCTGGAGTGTGTTGGGGGGGGTCACAGACTGCCCCCTGCTGCTGTGTCCTGTCTCAAATGCAGCAGTGGCAAGCAACCAGGGACCATAGCTATTGACGACCAGCTACACCTAACTAATTTTAAAACTGTCCCCTACTCACTCCTAACACCACTGCTTATTAACCTGTGTAAGAAAGATCTGTATACTTGCCTATTTTCAGCTCGCTCTGGTCTGGTCACAGGAACTCCTCTGTGTCTACCAGTGGCACTACAGGGGAGAGGAGAGAGCCCTCCAAGCGGCTAGTGAAGTCCGAAGCAGTGACATCACCCATTGGCTTCAATGGCCCATCCCTTTTCGGCGCTCCCTCCTCTCCCCATTCACAACCCCTGGAGAGACTGTATATTACCAGTGCCTGCAAGTTTGACGATTCCAAGTTCCTGTATGGTTTTAAATTCCAAGATAGGAACTCTGTTAGACTTGAGTTAAGTAACACACTTTACAGAAGAGCCTTGATGAGGCAGTATGGCATAAAAAAATGGGAAGTGATGTCATGTGTTGTAGTGTATATTGTATTTTCAGACGACAACTGTACTGATTAAACGAAAATCGTCTGAAACTCGAGATGGTTTAATGGCACTCTCACCCTACTCAAGCAAGAACGTAGAAGAGCTGAAAGAGCATGGAGAAGAAATCCTACCAAGGAAAACCATACTAACTACAAAGCACTTACTGTGAAATACCACAAAGCAATCTTCAAAACCAAAAAAGAACATTTTTCAAACACCATCTCAACTGCCTTAAACTGGCCGCTGGAACTTTTCAAAATAGTCACCCAGTCAATGAACCCAACCTGCTTAGAGCCCCCAGCAAATGATACTCAAGAATTCTGCAATGAGTTATCAAATTTCTTCATTGACAAAATCGACAACATTCGGGAATCAATTCATCAGAATATAACAACCAACCTCACTCAACCAAAGCAAAAAGAGGATATCGACACGAACATCACACAACCACCGAATTTCTCTTTGACCCCAATCACCACTGACATGACTAAAAACATCATCAGAAGCCTTCGAGACAGCACATCACCAAACGACATCATTCCCACAAAACACCTGAAAGAATGTTCCGACATCTTGGCCCCTACCATAACACACCTCATAAATCAATCATTCAAAGAAGGGATTGTGCCAACCACCCTCAAGCAAGGCATCGTCAAACCCCTGCAAAAGAAACCCAATCTCGACCCTAAGGACCCTAACTACCGCAGACCGATAACAAGCCTCAACACCATCTCCAAGATTATGGAGAAAGCAGTAGTACAACAGCTACAACACCACCTGGACACACACCAACTCCTGGACCCTCTGCAATCAGGCTTCCGCCCAGGCCATGGCACAGAAACAGCACTTCTCAAAATATGGGACGACGCCCTTGAAGCAGCAGATGACGGAGAATCGTGTCTCCTGGTACTGTTAGACCTCAGTGCAGCATGTGATACAGTGGACCACAATACTCTACTTGTCCGCCTCACAGAAGTAGCAGGAACCACAGATTCCGGTCTAAAATGGTTTCCATCCTTCTTAGAGAATCACTCTCAGATAGTGAAACTAGGAGCATTCACCTCAGAAACCCGGGCAATCTCCTGTGGAGTCCCTCAGGGCTCACCCTTGTCACCAGTGCTATTCAACATCTACATTCGCCCACTCCTCAATATCATCAGAAAAAATGGACCTCTGCTTCCACTCATACGCTGATTACACCCAACTCTACCTTCGCATCACTGGACAAAAAGACCATCAGCAGCAATTAGAGAAATGCCTCACTTTGATAGATGACTGGATGACCATTAGCTCCCTCAAACTCAACGGTTCAAAAAAAGAACTTCTTCTCCTACACGCTAACAAAAATTCCAAAACTAAGACTCCGTGGACACCTCCCACCGTCTTCGGACAGACCATCTCTCCAAGCACCAAAGCCAAGAGTCTCGGAGTCATCTTTGACTCAGAAATGACAATGGATGCACAAATAGGATCAGTAGTTAGCGGATCTCACCATCTCCTCCGCCTGCTACGTAGATTCATCCCCTTCATCCCAGAAGAGGACAAAGAAACGCTCCTCTATATCTTCGAGAGAAAATAAAACACTACACACCCAATCGCAGTCTTTGATCAGCTAACCAAAACCTCCTCATCATTCCCAAATACCGCTACAAAGCAAAGGGAAAATGAAGATTCGCAGTCCAAGGACCTCGGCTATGGAATGCTCTTCCGACTTACATCCGCATGAAAGAAAACCATCAGGCCTTCAGGAAAAAACTCAAGACCTTCCTCTTCTAAGAAGCTAACAACAGAGAACGCATCTAGCGCCTTGAGGCGATTCAGTTCGCATTTGCAGCGCTTTACAAATCATTCATTCATTCATTCATTCATGATTGTAAAAGCAAGTATGATCAGATGGTAGTGATAGCGTAGCATGGCGTCACCTGTGGTGCCTGGGGCCGGCGCGCTGTTTTGTCATCTGCGTACTATATCGGGGGTGACATCCTTGGCGTTAGGAGCCAAACGACTATCGCCACTCAGGTGCTGATGTCCCCTGCTGAGTATGCCAGCGTGGCGTTAGGGAGTGGCTTATCAGCGTGACTCCACTATAAATATCACTTCCAGGTTGAACACTCACTTACTGTTTCCTGCTCTGCTTGTTATACAACACACCTGTTTGGATCATGCTCTCTCACCTAAGATTCAGGTATCACTTGGCTACATTGTTCATTTTGGCTGTTTTGTTTCACTGGTTTTTCTTGGTGCTTTTTTCCTACCACTTATTCCTTTGGTGAGAGCTACATGTTTTCATTTATATGGTATTACCTACTTTGATTCCTCACCTGTGTTCACTTTTACTGACACCATGCTTTGGGCTTTGTCCTTACTATATCATTAGACACGCACTATCTACATTGATATAAATTTTATTACTCTCCACAGAGTGTCCTTCGAGACACATCACTTTTTGATTTCCAATGGAGACCCCACTCCTGTGGTAGTCTATTCATCACTGCTTGTGTTGTCTTTGTGCCGCTGGCCACTGCCACAGCTCCTGGAGATGAGTCCCCCACTATGTCTTCGGCTTTAAGCACCCCATTTGAAACCTACTGTATAGCTGACTTGTGCGTAACCAGGAGGGGTTTCTCCCCCTCCCCTTTTTCTTCCCCTCTCTTTCTTTGCAACAAATACTAGATTACATATATGCACTTTTTTGCAGATACAAGTATACAGTGCCTTGCAAAAGTATTCACCCCCCTTGGCATTTTTTGTGTTTTGTTGCCTCGCGACCTGGAATTAAACATGGATTGTTTGAGGATTTGTATCATTTAATTTACAGAACATGCCCACAACTTTTTTTTTTATTGTGAAGCAAACAACAAATAGGACAGAATAACAGAAAAATTAAATGTGCATAACTATTCACCCCCCTAAAGTCAATACTTTGTAGAGCCACCTTTTGTGGCTATCACAGCTCCAAGTCGCTATGGATAAGTCACTATGAGCTTGCCACATCTTACCACTGGGATTTTTGCCCATTCCTCCTTGCAAAACTGCTCCAGCTCCTTCAAGCTGGATGGTTTGCGCTTGTGAACAGCAATCTTTAAGTCTGACCATAGATTTTCTATTGGATTGAGGTCTGGGCTTTGACTAGGCCATTCCAACACATTTACATGTTTCCCCTTAAACCACTGAAGTGTTGCTTTAGCAGTGTGTTTGGGATCATTGTCCTGCTGGAAGACGAACCTCAGTCCTAGCCTCAAATCACACACAGAGGGTACAGGTTTTGCTCAAGAGTATCCCTGTATTTAGCACCATCCATCTTTCCCTCAACTCTGACCAGTTTCCCAGTCCCGACTGTTAAAAAACATCCCCACAGCATGATGCTGCCACCACCATGTTTCACTGTTGACCTATGTACAGATACTCCAGTCTCTGCTGTGGAACTCTGCAGCTCCTCCAGGGTTACCTTACGTCTCTGTGCTGCCACCCTTATTAATGCCCTCCTTGCTGTGAGCTTTGGTGTGCGGTCGTCTCTTGGCAGGTTTGCTGTTGTACTATGTTCTTTCCATTTGGTTATGATAGATTTGATGGTGCTGCTAGGGATCACCAAAGATTTAGATATTGTTCTATAACCTAACCCTGACTTGTAATTCTCAACAACATTATCCCTTACTTGTTTGGAGAGTTCCTTGGTCTTCATGGCAGTGTTTGGTTAGTGGTGCCTCTTGCCTAGGTGTTGCAGCCTATGGGGCCTTTAAAAAAGGTGTGCATATGTAATGACAGATCATGTGACACTTAGATTGCACACAGGTGGACATCATTTCACTAATGATGTGACTTCTGAATTGGCTATAACAGTGAACAGTCTCCGTGAAGCCTGCCCCCCGTTTTCTGTGTCTGTGAATGGACGATGGACGAGAGAGAGATACATTGTATCACTCTCTGTCCTTGCAGATATAGTAAAAGTATATATATATATATATATATATATATATATATATATATATATATTACATACATACACACACACACACACACAATATGTTGGACAGTTTCTAGAGACAGTCTAACACATCCACATCCCTAGTGTATATAGAAAAAATTTGGAGAGAGCACACCACTCCCTCATAAGGTGGTGGGATATTTAAGGATGTGTTTGGGGTAAAAAAAAACACCCGAGTTCACCACTGAATGGCTTGTGTTCCACGGAGATGGAAATTGGTTAACACGAACCGGAAGTACGTTGACGTGTTTTGCCCCTCCTCCAGGGCGTCATCAAGGACATCACTTCCGGTTCCATTACAATCTATTTATACCCTAGGGAAGATAGAACCTCCTTCTATGCAGTAAAAATTGACCAATTATGATCTGTGTATGGACAACAGACACTCACTTCCTCCTTTTAAATCATTTCCTGTTGTCAAGTATAAAACTTTAATAACAACAAACACTTTAAAAGAACAATTTATCTGTTTAGCTATAGGACAACAATAAAAGCAACTAATGCGATATACATATGCAAAAGATTTCCAATATATAAAGAACAATGAATAAACATTAATTGAAAAAGGAAGAAATAAAATAAAAATAAAAAAATGTAATAAAAATTAAAATAAAAATAGATATAAATATAAAAATAATAAAAATAAAAATAGAAATTAAGGAAAATAAAAATAAAAATGAAAATAAAATAGAAATAAAAATAAAATAAAAATAAAATCTCTCAAATTTTATTACCAATTGGACAAAAAAACAATTGAGATCTAATTCAATGTTAAGGCCATGTGAAGTCCAGAGCCTATGGATCCATTTAAGTCTCATTCTGTGAGATAGCTCTCTTAAAATTTGAACCTCTCCAATGTTCCTCCACCCTATCTATCCCACAGAATGTGAGGCCCCCTGGATCTCTATTGTGGAACAATCTGAAATTATTTTACAGGCCATGATGTTTATAGCCCTGTTTGATTCTATTGACATGCTCCCTAAGCCTTACCCCTAATTTTCTTGTGGTCCTGCCCATGTATTGTAGACCACAGGGACAAGACAAGAGGTAGGTAACATGTGGTCCCAAAAGTGATACATTTTTTTATTTCAAAAGACCTACCCTCAGAAAAAGAGCTGAAGTGGGTAGTTTTCCTTTTCCTATGTTTGGAGGTTTTACATATAAGACATTTACCACAACTAAAAAAACTGGTTGATCCAAAAAATAAATAAGGAGGATTAATAACCCAACTTAAAGGTAGGAGACATTCTGCCCGATGCTCTAATGGCTGCCTGCAGACAGCAATAAAGTAAACGGACCCAGGAGATGTATGTTTCCCCAAATCCAAACCTCTGGAGAACGCCCCATAAATACTCCAATCTGATGCTATCGAAGGCCTTCATAGCATCCAACGAGAGCAGAGCCCTCTGTCCCCTATTATCGGCCTGAGACTGAATGTTCAAATAAAGTCTCCTGAGATTCACTGCCGTTGATTTATTTGGCATAAACCCTGCCTGGTCTGGATGCACTATTGACGTAATAACTTTATTTAATCTTATTGCTAGGACTTTTGCCAGTAACTTAATATAGCTCTGTAACAGGGAAATGGGTCTATATGATCCAGGGTCGACAGGGTCCTTCCCAGGCTTTAGTATCAGAACAATATTGGCTGTGGACATAGAGGGGGGCAGAGTTCTATTTTTCCTGGCTGCGTTAAACACCGCCAGGAGCTTAGGAAGGAGAATTGTAGCATACTGCTTATAGATTTCCATGGGGAGCCCATCTGACCCGGGGGCCTTACAGTTTGGGAATGCAGCCAGCGCCAGTTGTAACTCCTCCACTCTAAGTGCAGCATCTAGGGCCTTCCTATGCTCATTGGTGATCTGTGGGAAATTAATGCCCTGTAGATATCCCATAAGTTCCTCCACAGTATGCTGTCCAGTAGGAAGATACAAGTTCTCATAAAATCCTGCCAGTTCCTGTAAAATCAAATCAGGGGAGCCCACTATTTTCCCTTCCGCCGTTTTAATTGCCCCTATTACCGGGGACCGCTGTTGTGAGTTTGCGATTTTAGCCAAAAGGCGACCCGTGGTTTCACCCTCCTCAAAGAAAGCTGCCTTGGAGAAGAATCTTTTCTTCTCTGCCGTGGAGGACAGAAGCCACTCATAAGCCGATTGAGCCGACCTCCAAGACTCCCTGGCAGAGTCGGTAGGGTCCTGAACAAATTGTTCCTCCAAATCCTGCACCATCTTTTCAAGTTCCTCTCTATGCCCTGATGAGAGCCTCTTAACTTTTCTAATTTCTGCAATTAATAAGCCCCTCAAGTGAGTCTTAAATGCTTCCCATTGAATGAAAGAGGAATCAAAAAACTCCTGCCTAGCTAGGAATTCCAGCATGCTCCTCTCCAGCTCCACGGGGGATGAAAATAACTTTAGCCAGAAGGCATTAAATTTTCAGGGTGCCCTAGGCAGCCCTGACAGTGGAGCCACTATCAAACTAATCACCATATGGGAGTGGTCAGACACACTGCGTGGTTTGTATATTACCTCCGAGACGGATGGGAGCATGGTAGAGTCACAAATTGCTAGGTCGATCCTGGAAAGCGTCACATGAGTTTTGGAGAAACAGGAAATCGGTTTCTCCAATGGATTCCTATGTCTCCAAACATCCACCCAGCCCACCTCATTTAGTAATCTAAGCAATGGTGACTCCCTCGATGAGGCAGACCCCCTTACACTCGGGTGCCTGTCCATGGAGGGACTCAACCAGCAATTGAAATCTCCAACTATCAATAACGGCAGGTCCGGCCTGCCCACCATATATGTCAGCAGCGTCCGAAGCACCCCCACCGTGAATGGAGGAGGAATGTATATACATGCCAAAATACAGTGTAGCGACCCTATGCGACAATGCAAAAAAATATATCGCCCCTCTGAGTCTATGCATGTGTCAAACTCCTGGAAATTTATGGCACTGTGCACCAACACACTCACCCCCCTAGAGAAGGAGGTGTGTGTGGAATGATACACCGTCCCCGCCCAGGAATACCTTAAGCAGTTTTGAGTTTCCGGAGTCAAGTGTGTTTCCTGGAAACACAATATGGCTGGGTGAAACTTTTTCAAACAGGTGGAGATCATCATCCGTTTAAGCGGGGAACCTAGCCCCCTAATATACCAAGACACCACATGGACCTTAGCCATTAGGAAATATGATATCCAGGAACAGCAGGGTACCAACAGAACAGTATAGCAAAAACAGACTGCACAGTAAATATACCATGTTGAGATATCCCCCTATGGGGACATTGGGCCAATTCAATATCAGCCGGGTTACCCCGCCACATAAGATATTAGCTGTAAGTCATAATCTAGGGGCAACAAACACGCCATAATTAGCAGAATACCAAGTCCAGAATTTAATGTCTTTCAATCGAAGCCTGTGGGTGTAAAGGGTTAAACATAGAAACCAAACATGAGTCCAGGCTGTCAACAGGACAAGCCCAAATGATCCAACGTGGATAAAAAAAAGTGATTAAGCATTTTTGTTCCATATCTCTCGTGGAAAGATTGCATTTTTCTTGCAACTTTACAAGATAGCTCAAGGTTCACATGGTAATATTACGTCTCCCAGCAGAACAAGGCACATGTTTCCCCTTCTGTCCATAATTTATCTGCCAGGATCAAAAACAGACGGTAGCACTTTATGCCAAAAATAGAAAATGGAAGAGAAAAAAAAAAAGAACAGGGGGGGGAGGGGGGCAACAAAAAGGGGCAAAAAGTGAACAAGGTGAGCTTTCCAAATAAAACTTGCCGGTACATCTAATATATCCGTTGATCATCATAACGACTAGCTGCAGCAATGAACAAATTAATCACCATCCTCCTCTCCACCTCTGTGGCGTAGAGCCTGCTCATTACGATCCAGCCAAAGAGCAGCATCCTGAGCAGATTCAAAAAAGTGGGTTTGAGGATTAGCAGTAACCCTCAACTTAGCAGGGTACAACATGGCGTAAGGAAGCTGCAAAGATCTTAGACGCCTTTTCACATGTGAAAACTTGGCCCGGCGTCGCTGCACCTCCGCAGAAAAGTCCGGATAGAAGGATACTCGGACTCCATTCACCTGCACATTAGCTTTCTCCCTGGCTTGTCTCAGTACTGCCTCCCTGTCTCTGTAATGTAAAAGACGGGTAAGGATTGGCCTGGGGGGGGGCACCTGGTTGTGGCGGACGGCCCGGTGTGCGATGAGCCCTCTCGACGGTGAAGAACGGGGAAAAGACCTCCTTTCCAAATATCTCCTGCAGCCATCCCTCAATAAAGGTGGTAGGGTCTCTCCCCTCTGTTTTCTCGGGTAACCCCACGATGCGCACATTATTCAGTTTCAGACAGTTTTCGATGTCATCTGCTCTGTTGTTGGTATCTTTAGCAAGCTGATGTGCTGCATGGGCCTCCAGAGCAACTGGGGGTAGTTTATCTTCAACCTCACTCACCCTGCTTTCCACTGCGGTCGTACGTTCCCGGATTTTTTGCAAATCCTGTCGCAGCAAGGAAATATCTTCTCTCAATCCCCCAAACTGCTGCTTGAGAGTATTTACAGAGGCTGTGCAGACATGCACCGCTCTCAAAATCTCAGCCAAAGTTGGCTGCTCAGCGTCCTCAGCTTCTGTGTCTGTGTGCAGAGGAAGAGAGTGCTCGGCTGCATAATACTGCTCTCCCTGTCCCTCCTTCTCTCCTGCCTCATGGCACTGTGAGCCCTGTGGTACCATGTGGGGCTGAGCGGGACTTCCTCTAGCATTCTGATCCAGGGGCCCCCCAGTTTTTGGGCATAATAAAGAATTTCCCGCGGGTACTCCTTACCCTGCGTCTTCTGCACCCTCTTGTTGTGATCTCCCTTAGATGCCTCTGCTCCTCTCGGCATGCGCTGTGCCAGGGCCGCGGCGGCGCCATCTTGGATTTCCGACTTCATGAAATCCTCCTTTTTCTTTGTTTTTCGCCGGGTACAGAGGGCCGGTGGGTTGTCCGGGATGTTGCCCCGATCGGTAGCCAGCTGGAAAGCCGTTTCTCAGCTTCAAATCACTGCTGGGAGAGGATCAATACACTGTGCTGTGGAGGAGCTGTGAGACATACGTCTTCTCACATGCCTGTCTTGGCCACGCCCCCAAGGAGGATTAATAACATTGTGTGCCAATTCGAGCCTGAGTGTTGGAGGTTTTGTATAAATAAACCTGGGCTGTGCGGGCAAGACTTTTTTAAGCTCTCTGTCTTCCAATAACAGAGGCCAGTGTTCCCTAATTATTTTTTCAAACTGTTTATATTGTCGGTTATATCCAGGTAAGAAAGCCACACCATAATCTTTATGCTTTATAGCTTTCTTTTAAAACAAATTTATCTAACTCACCAATGCTTTTAGTTCTCTTTAGATCTTTTAGATTGTACAGCTTTTCATGAAATCGTTCCAAAACCAATTCCGCTTGTGTGTCATAATCTTCTTTTTTATTACAATTCCTTTCTTACTCTCAACATCTGGCTTTTAGGGATGCCAATCTAGGATGGTGGCAGCTACCTAAAGGGGTGTATCCATTTCTATCTACATCCTTAATAACATCCTATGATGACTATGTTTCTGAGAAAGATGCCATAGGGGTTATTCCCCATCTTCTCCAGAAAACTACAGAACTATTCCTGCGAACCTGCCCATACTATTATAATGTCATCTATGTATCTCTTGTGGAGTCTAAGCTCTGGTATATTTCTATCATAGATGGCCTCCTTTTCCCACAAACTCATGAAGAGGTTCGTGACTGGTGGGGCGTACTTAGCCCCCACGGCCACACCCCTCTTCTATCTCTAGTAGTTTTTTGTGCCAAAAGATATTGTGGCTCATTGCCAGATCCAGAGCCTGTAAAAGAAAAAAGACTTCTGTTTCTTTTTATTATTCGTACTTCCCAATGCCCACTCAACAGCCTTTAATTCATGGTTCTGCCGGATATTGGTATGAAGGGAGTTTACATCAACACTAGCTAAAATATGATCTTCATCTATAGTCATGAGTTTGATCAATTCAATTAAATCTTTACTATCTTTTAAATATGCAGACCATTTTTGAGTAAGTGATTGCAAAAAACAATCCAAATATTCCCCCAGTCTAGAAAACAGTGAGTCAACTCCACTGACTATAGGTCTGCCTGGGGGTCTAAGTGGATTCATATGCATTTTGGGTAACTGGTAAATGATCGAAACTTTAGGTGTATCTGGAATAAGATATCTTGCTTTTTTCTTATTTTTAAATACCATCCTTTTGAGCCCCTTTAATTAGCCTTTTCATTTTGGCTCTAAATTTGTTAGTAGGATTCCCCTTTAATTTTTCATACGCCTCACTGTCTCCAACTAATCTATCCAACTATTCCAAATGAGACCCCCCCCCTTTATCCGCTGATCTGATAACTATGCTCTTTTTCTTTTCTAACAGCTCTAAACCTCTTTCCAAATCTTTTTTTCTTCTATTCGGACGAATATTCATTTTGTCCAAATCTTGCTCAACCAAAGACTTAAATACTCCCGCAAAGTGGTTATTGGTGATTTTAGGATTGAAAATAGAATTGTTTTTTAAGGAAGTATTCTGATACTCCTCACTAGATTGATTTTTAATGTTAATTTTTCTTAGAAATTTTTGGAAATCAATAAGAACATCAAATTTGTTTAAATTCCTGTCTAACGCACATTTAAGACCTAATTCTAAAACTTTGAGCTCATCTTCTGAAAAGATATCACTCAAATTAAAAATTCCTTCCATTATGTTTCTGTTTTGTCTTTTATCTCCCTGCAACCTCTTGCCCTTCTCCGAATGCGTTTGGGGTGCCATGGGATACCACGGTCTCCATTCCTCCTCCCTCCGGGTCCGGTGGATTGCAATTGGCCCCCCTCTTCCCCTCAAGGGCGGTCCCGCAGAACCCCTTCTCTGAAAATCCCCTCCATACACAGATCGTAATTGGTCAATTTTTACTGCATAGAGGGAAGTTCTATCTTCCCTAGGGTATAAATAGATTGTAATGGAACCGGAAGTGATGTCCTTGATAACGCCCTGGAGGAGGGGTGAAACGCATCAACGTACTTTGAGTTCGTGTTAACCATTGATGCAAATTTCTGTCTCCGTGGAATGCACGCCATTCAGCGAGTGAATTCGGATGATTTTTTTACAGATGCCCGTTTTTGCCAGAAATCCTGTAAGTTGCAAATTGAATGCACTTGATAATTGATGCCAAATGTTATTTCACTATGAGTTCTTTCTCTGTTTCCCCATCTATGGAGTGTGGTATATCCTTCCTGTCTTAAAACGTCTCCCTGCAAGATTTTACAGAGGAACCATCCAGCATATCCCCAGATCATTTGATCAATGCCTTTTTGATCCCAGACTGCAAAGCTGAGGATCCAATAATTTTGGTGAGTGTGGACACCAAAGGGGGAGCCAGAATTCATCAATTCAAAAGCTTTGGAGCACCGTTGCACTTTTCACTGAAGCACCTGAGCACTTTTAGATTTTAGGTTTTTGTTTTCTCCTAACATTGATACAATAGGCACTGTTTATTAGGATGTATATTGCTTGATATAGGCTGCTAGCGCTGTTTTATATATTTTTCATTGTTTTAAGGTTGCAGCACCTTTGTGCAGCAGCTGCAGTCTTCCTATTGATTTTTATTTATTTTTGTTTATTCATATTTTACTATTTGAGTTAACTCTCCAGCGCGAGTTTTTGAATTAGATATATTGTCACTGGGGTAAGCACAACCACAAAGAAGCGTTCATAAAATTATTAAATTTATTACAAAGGTTAAAAATTACAATGACATTTGGTCACAGAAGATAGACCAATAATCAATACAAGTATGATACCCCGTCAATTTTTACGTTGGGGAATTTTAACATGGTTCCCTGTGCGGGGATGGATAGGCTGCAGGGGGTTACTAGGGGGAGATACAATGGGCCTCCACGCCTCTGCATCTGGACGCTAGGGAATATACGTGTCATTCAAGCTCCTATAAAACATTGTCACGACTGGACCTGGCCTATGCTTCACAGACAGCCCTTCCTTGGGTCGTGGAGGCACGTGTGGTCCCTCGCGGGGTGTCGGATCACGCCCCACTCAGTTTGTCCATCTCTATCTCTACATCTTCTAACAACAAACTCTGGCGTCTCTCTGGGTTTTGGGCATCAGATGATCGGTTGCAGGAGCCGATGCTCCTGCACTGGTCACTGATCACTGGTCTCATATTGGAATTTGAATAGTGATACTACTTCCCCACTGGTACAGTGGTATTCATTTAAGGCCTGGGTTAGGGGGGCTTACATCTCTCGAATTGCAAAGTTTCAACGGGAATCATCCAAATTACTAGAGCGACTGCAGGAGGGGGCGGCGGTGAGGGAGGTGGAGTTTGTGTTGTCCCCAACCCCGGATAAGTACAAGTCTTGGCAGCAAGCTCTTAGTCAGCTCTCCCTCCAGCGGGTTGAAAACACCAAAAAGGCCATGTGATACACCCGGCAGAGAATTTTTGAATATGGGGACAAAAATGGCCGCCTGCTGGCCTGGTTGGCTAAGACACAAAACCCCACGACTTATATTGTTAGTGTAAGAGACGTTGACGGTTCATCTCTCGTGACACCGGAAAGTATAAACGAGCGCTTTTGGAAATTCTTTAAAGAACTGTACCAGTCTAAGGCTACATACTCCCTGACCGACCTAATGACCTTCCTGGACTCTGTTACGCTCCCTGCCTTAGCTACAATGGACAGGGAACATCTCTCTGGAAGAGGTTCAGGCCGCTATAGGGAAACTGCAGGCGGGAAAGACACCTGGCTCAGATGGCCTCCCGAAAGAATTTTATTCCAACTTCGCTGAAATTGTTGCCCCTAAGCTCACAACTTTATTCTCAGACCTGTCCTCTCTAGACAGACTTCCTGAATCCTTGGAGGAAGCCGTTGTTGTTTTATTTTCCCTAAATCCGGTAAAGACTGTGCATCATATAGGCCAATTTCGCTTTTAAATGTGGACGCAAAAATTTTGGCGAAAGTACTGGCTAACCGCCTCTCTACTGTTATAGAGGACCTAGTTCACATTGACCAAACGGGCTTCATGCCGGGTAAGGGAACAGACATCAACCTGAGGCGCCTTTTCCTGAACTTGTCTATTCCCCATGATAATTCGGGCACTAGAGTCATCGCCTCTCTGGACGCGGAGAAGGCGTTTGACTTGGTGGAGTGGACTTATCTTTGGGAAATTATGCGTAGATATGGATTTGGCCCTAGGTATATGCACTGGCTCCAACTGTTATACCAACTGTTATACCGGGCTCCTAAAGCTAGAGTATGCACCAATGACAGACTGTCTGACGTCTTCGACCTTCATAGGGGTACATGACAGGGCTGCCCCCTGTCACCCTCCCTGTTTGCCCTGGCTCTTGAGCCATTGGCGATTTTAATTAGGGAATCCTCAGAGGTCCGCGGCTTACAGGTGGGATGCCTAGAGGAGAAAAAGTCCCTGTATGTGGACGATGCCTTGCTATATTTAAATGATGTGGGACCGTCCCTCCAGGCAGCTTTGTGGATCTTTGACGAACTTGGTCTATTCTCGGGCATCAAAATCAATTGGTCCAAATCGATTCTCTTTCCAATTGATGACAGTGCGGTTTCTCTGGGCTCTCCTACTCCGCTTTGTTGGGTAGAGGAGTTCAGATACCTAGGTATACAGGTGATTAAGAAATTGACAGACTTTTTTGATCAAAATCTTCAACCCGTACTCACCTCCCTCAAAGAGTGCTGCTCGTCCTGGGTGGGGCTTCCATTGAATTTGCTAGGCCGCATTAATCTTGTCAAGATGATGCTTCTGCCTTGTTTTAATTATGTTTTTCGCAATTGTCCAATTACAATACCTGCATCATTCTTTAAAGAAATTGACCGTTGTTTACACTCCTTTATTTGGAACAGGGTGTCTCCCAGACTGGCTAGGTTGACCCTGTCACTACCACAGAGGTTGGGGGGGCTATCACTCCCGAACTTTCATATTTATTTTTGGGCAGTGATTCTAGTCTCAGTGTACTGGTGGTACACTATACGGAAAATGGACGAATATGAGAACAGGGCACGCAGGAAGAATGTGAGGGTTCTGGGTCTCCCCGAAAGAAGTGAGGGTAACAACCCGGCAGAATATATGGAAGGATGGTTCAGGGATATGTTTGGTAAAGACTCTTTTTCTAATTTTTTTGCAATTGAACGTGCACACAGAGTTGCTTCCAGGGCTCCATCTTCAGGAGGTCAGCTAAGGCCTCTCATTGTTAAGTTTCTGTTCTTCAGGGATAAGGTTACCATTCTCCAGAAAGCAAGAGAAATGAAAAATATACAGTATAATGGGGCAAGAATATCCCTATACCCAGACTTTTCCCCGGAGCTGCAGAAACAGAGGGTAAAATTTACAGAGTGTAAAGGGAGACTGCAGCAGCATAAAATTGGCTATGCGCTATTATACCCAGCCCGCCTACGTGTAACAGCAAATGGGGAGGTGAAGTTCTTTAATGCTCCTACAGAAGTCTTTTTTATGGTTGGAGAAGAATGAAGGAAGGTTACAGCGTGGTGAAGGGCCATAAGGGAAAGAAGGACAAAAATTAGACTCTGGGATCCTTGTTCAGTGGACTGATGGGAGCTTTTTCTTTTTTTTTTTTGTGTGGGATCCACTGATGCATTTATAGAGGTGTGGGCATAGGGGGGCAGTAGATATTAATCCTTTATACACTGGTTATGTTGGGGTTGATACCCCTCTTATAAGGTTCGGGTAGCAACGTAAGGAGGACCACTCACGTTTAGGGGGTTAACACGGTCACTTTAGAAGCCCTTGGTATGGGCCCAAGGTTGGGCAAGAGGGAGGGGGGGAGGGGGGAGGAAGGGGAAGATTGGGGGATGGGATATGAATAAGGTTGTAAGGGGGAGGAGGGTGGTAAGGGTGGTAGGGGTGTGGAGTGGAATGTATTAAGAAGTATTGAATGTACACAAAAAGTAAAATCACCAAAATTTCAAACACTAGACACAACTGTTTTGGGAGTGAGGATTATTTTGAGTAGAGGTAAGGTGCAGGAACAAGTGAATGTTAGACACCAAAGTTGGTAGGAAGAAAACCCCAGAGGTAGTTAGGTGCATTAAGATATGCTCATGGAATGTACGGGGGGGTAAGGGAGGGGTGTAAAAAACAGGCAATTTTTTCCATGGCCAGGACAGGGGATGTCAGGATACTCTGTCTTCAGGAGACCCACCTGGATAAAGGTACAGTTAGCGCCTTGAGAAATAGGAATTACCGGGAGCAGTTTCACTCAACTCACACCTCGTATTCAGGGGGTGTGAGCGTATTGATAAGTACTGGGTTGGTTTTCTCCTGCAGACAGCGTAAACTGGATAAGAATGGACGATATGTTTTTCTTTTTTGTAGTATTGAGGGTCGGGATTGCGTACTTGCAAGTGTATATATACCTCCACCATTTAATACAGAGGTACTCAGTGAACTTATAAGCTTTATAGCGGATCAACCTGGGGTGCCGGTCATAGTGACGGGGGACTTTAATATGGCTATGGATAATAACATAGATAGGTTCCCAGCAAGGGTGGCTTCTGGAAGAGTGCCCAGGGGCCCGCTCCTCCAGTTCTGTGAAGAGGCAGGGCTGGTGAATATCTGGAGGAAGTGGCACCCGAATGTGAAGCAGTACTCATGTCACTCTAGGACACATGCCACTTTATCCAGAATCGATCTAGTGTTATGTAATGAGGAAGCCTTAAATATAGTGGCAGGGGTGGAATATGAGCCAAGGGGTCTTTCAGACCATTCACCAGTGTTTTTTTCAGTTAGAACGGGGCTGAGCCATGGTGGGGGGGATTGGAAGTTGAACCCCTTTTGGCTCGAAGTAATTGAGGATGATCGGTTTGTTGTAGGTAATTTGAAAGAATTTATAAATTTGAATTTAGGAACCGCCCCATCGGGCATAATTTGGGACTCCCTGAAGGCATTTCTTCGGGGGGTCTTTATACAAAAAATCTCCTATGCCAAGAAGAAATCACAGGCCAAGGAACATAGAATAAAAAAAAGGGTGAGGTATAACTGCGGCACGTACCGTCATAGCTAGAAATTGGAAAAATAAAAAAGCCCCCTCCATAAAAGAATGGGAATGTGAAATGGGAGTGATGCGATCCTTAGAGGAGAGGATGATATTAGAGGGAAGGAGATGAGTAGGTACAGGAAGAGCGTGGGAAGAGTCTAGAACCTCGCCGCGATAGGGGAACGAGAAAAAGGGGATAAAGATAGAGCAAATACTGTGATGAAGAGTTGGAGAAGGGGGGAGAGTTCTTCTGAATTGGAGAAATTTTTTTTTTTTTTTTTTGTTTGCTTTTCGGTTAGCTGAGTAGTGTTGTGTAAGAGGATTGGTTGAGGGTGTATGATGGGTATGGATGGGGGGTACTGGGATAGTATTGTGTGGTAGATATAGGGGCCGTGCAAAGATAGAGTAACGAATTATATCCAGAAATGTATACGGATGATGCTAGTATAGATCATGGGGATATATAAAATGATCTGAATATTAATTGTGAATGCCCCTATACACCATGATTTATTTTTTTTTCTGTGTAGATGTATGTATGTGTATATGTTCTATATAAAAATTTTGTAAAAATGTTTGATAAATAAAGATTGTAAAAAAAAAAAAAAAAAAAGGGTGAGGGAGGCTGAAGGGAGAAGATATGTGGAGGAACCAACTTTAGCTAGATATGATGTTTGGGTAGAGAGTCAGGAGGAATATAGGAAACTAGTACTGGAGAAGGAGGAAAAGAGGAGAATGTTTCAGAAGCTAAATCTTTTTGCAGAAGGGGAATTAGTGGAAAGAACCTTGGCATTGATAGCTAGAGCAAATGGTTCCTCATCCACTATATCAGCAATTTGGGATAAGGAAGGGAGAACTATAAGAACTACCCCCGGTATAGTAGAGGTTTTTAAGGACTACTATGAAGGCTTGTATAACGCCCCACAAATAGATGTAGAGGGAGAAACGTGGAAGTTTTTTGAAAAACTGAAAATAGTCCCTTTACCCAGTGAGGATAGGGAAGCTTTGGAATCCCCGTTAACATTGGTGGAGTTACAAAGAGTGGTAATGGATATGGCGAATCAGAAAGCACCAGGACCCAATGGTCTGCATCTAGAAATCTATAAAAGATATGGGGATGTTTTGCTCCCAAAATTACTGAAAGTATTGAATGGGGCTGTGGTGGAAGGAAGATTGCCCATATCCATGACCAAAGCCACTATTATAGTAATGCTAAAAGAAGGGAAAAATCCGTTGGAGGCAGCCTCATACAGACCGATCTCACTCTTGTGCACAGATGTTAAGATTCTGGCAAAAGCTCTAGCAAATAGGTTAAAAAGAATAATCTCTAATGTAATACACTCAGATCAAACCGGTTTTATACCGGACAGATCGGTGAGCGTGAAAATCAGGCGAGTATATGCAAATGTACAATTACCAACAGAGAAGGGGGGGAATAGAGCCATCTTATCACTAGATGCGGTCAAGGCATTCGATAGCCTTGAATGGCATTATTTGTGGAAAGTATTGGCGGAGTTTAAATTTGGCCCTAATTTGGTGAAATGGCTGAGACTCTTATATGATAAACCAAGAGCCAAAGTTAGGGTCAATGGGGTGTGCTCTGATTGGTTCCAGTTGGGGAAGGGGACGAGACAGTGGTGCCCATTATCGCCCCTGCTCTTTGCCCTCGCACTGGAGCCATTGCCAGTTGTTTTAAGAGCATCGCAAGAATTACATGGATTTAAAAGAGGGGGAGAGGAGGAGAAAGTCGCAATGTATGTGGACGATATCCTGTTATTTTTGGAAGATACACAGACCTCATTGTTAGCAGCTATGGAAATGATTAAAGAATTTGGTCATTTCTCTGGCCTGACAATCAACTGGGAAAAATCGTCACTCTTGCCAATAGACCCCTTTTAGAACCTCTCCCGAGACAGGTAAATTTAATAAGAATTGTAAACCAAATTAGATACTTAGGGGTAAGCATTACAAAAGACCCGGGGCAGTATATAACGGGCAATGTAGTACCACTAATGGCAAAACTAAAGCAGAAGAGTCGGGTGTGGGGTGGCCTGCCTCTCTCGGTCGCCGGCCGATGTAATCTTATAAAGATGATATGGATGCCGCAAATCCTATTTGTAATACACAATTCCCCCGTTTGGATTCCAAAACATTGGTTCAAAAAACTGGACAGTCTGTTCAGAGAACTAATCTGGAAAAACGGGGTGGCAAGAATCGGTTTGCAGGTGTTACGGCGGCCGAGGGAGGCAGGAGGCCTGGCTCTACCGGACCCCTGGGGCTATTTTTTGGCAGCCCAAATGCAGTGCCTGAAGATAGGACAGGAGGTAGTAGTATATGGATGAATAACATCAGTCATGACGCAGTAGTGGAAGCAGTGGAGGCAGAATCTTTCAGGTATAGTTGTCCCACAACTCAGTTAATGATTAGAAGTTGGAAGACAGTCAAGGCCGTACTGGGGTACACGGGGTTTTCTGAGTTCTCTCCAATATGGAATAACAAAAATTTAAAAGAGCTTAACGTAATGGGGAAAATAGAGGAATGGGACAGGAGAGGTATCCACTGCTTGGCGCAGCTGTATAGGGCAGGGAGGCTGAAATCATTTCAAGAGATAAGAGAGGAGTTTGCAGTCCCCAATAGATTATTTTTTAGTTATTTGCAAGTAAGGCACGCCCTAGAGGCACAATTCAGGGGAAAGGGGATAGAGTGGAATGAAATGCCTTTGCTCAGGAAATTGGTAAACACCAGTTCTTCTAGAGGGTGGATATCTGCGGTGTACAGGAGTATAAATATAGCGGGGCAGGAGGGGGCAGTGGAGTCTAAAAATAGAACCAAATGGGAGGAAGATGTTGGTACAATAACGGAGGAACAGTGGAAGAACGCGCTGGCATTAGGGCCCAGGATCTCTCTGTCACCGTCACAAGGGGTATTTCATTTGTACTTGATGTATAGGCTATATTATACACCAGAAAAACTATTTGGGTTTGGAAGGAGGCAGGATGCGAAATGTCAACGGTGTGGGGAAAGGAGAGGTGATTTGATACACATGTTCTGGCGATGCCCGGTATTGGGAAGGAATAGTGGTGAAAATCAACTCTGTATTTGGGACATCTTTAGACATGGAGGCTAGAACCTGTCTTTTGAGTTTGATGGAGAAAAATGGTATGCTGAAAGACACCCAGACTGCAATAATAAGATGCTTGTTTCAGGGACGGAAGGCAATAGCGCGGAAGTGGCAGGCAAAAGATCCCCCAACAGTGGCAGAATGGATGAAAGAGGTTAAAGACATGATTATGAAGGAGGAACTTTGGTATAGGAAAAGAGGCAGTTTGAAGAAATATAGGAATATATGGAAATTATGGTTGGAGTATGAATGGTCTGAATAAGTATAAGGTAGAATGGGAGGAGTGAATTTGGGAGGGAGGGAGGTATGAATGGAGTGGGGGTGGGAGGGGGGTATGGAGGGGTGATAAAAGGTAAAATGTTTGGGGTATTTTTGTATGTTCGCTTTTCTTATGTGAAGTTTTTGTATGCTATGTAAACAGTATTTGTTTGTCGGACAAGTATATATGTCAAATAAAAAGGACTTAAATTAAAAAAAACATACACAGATTTTTTTTTTTTTTTACCATTTTGGGCCAGTTTTCCTTTGATAATAAATAAATAAAAACCAAAAAAAAAAAAAAAACACAGAAGATATCCTTTACCATTTACCACCACATGAAAGCCCAATTTGTTCTGAAAAAAAACAAAGGTACAATCCACCTGGATGCACAAAGTAGTTGTGAGGATATGTACAGTTTTACTAACATGCCAAAATTGCAAAATTGGGCTTAGGCATTTAGATTTGTTTTAACCTTAGGCGCGAAGGGGTTCATCTTAAATTGTGTATTTTTTTTTTTTTTAATGTAGCGTACCGTGGAGTAGTACTACAGTAAGGCAAGCCATAGATAAATTGATTTTCTGTCCTACACCGCAGGTGGAAGCAAAGAGATTTGTTTGATAATCCTTCACGCACTGCTATTATATTCTTCCGGCCGGCAGAATACAATGATTACTGCCAGTGGCTGTAGCCACTGGCAGTAATTGCATGTAGAAAAATCTGGCAGGCTGGCTGTGCTCAAATTTATTGATGGATTGACTTGGGTACAATCAGCCTGCCTATACATGGATCGAAATTTGTCCTGTCCCTGCTGTAGCGGCCAAATTTCGATCTATGT
Organism: Lithobates clamitans; assembly: GCA_037952925.1. NCBI lineage: Eukaryota > Metazoa > Chordata > Amphibia > Anura > Ranidae > Lithobates > Lithobates clamitans. The sequence goes on from JBBGZY010001072.1 coordinate 7,975,093, forward strand.
ATGACCAGCTTTAGTGGTATCAACAGAGAGTCTAGATAATGTAAAAAAAAGTAAATTCACGCCTACATGCACATAAAAATTCTTCTAGTGTTTCTTGGACGTGTGTTGTACACACATACTCGCGCGTTTGCACGTATTTGTGTACGTGTGTAAAATACTGTCCAGCAATGAAGATTTTTGTATTCTTTTTTTTCACTGATCTATTTACAGCACACGTTTACATGCCTGTGTGTACAGGCCCATTAAAAACAACACGCTGCATTTAGATCATTAAAAAAAAACCTGAATGTGGAAAAACATGGTGTTTTAAGGCATCTGTGTTCACAAAGCCATAGATGCGTTAATAAATTAACAAGATATACTGTAAGATCATACTCAAGTGGTGCACGCGGTTTCAGGAACACGTGTCAGTGCAGACTGTATTTTAAAGACTTGGCAGCCCACTTTTATTTAAAGGAAATAAAGTTCAAAGAAAATAACAGCAATTTCCCTCGCAGGGGGTTCCACCATTGCTGTATAGTTCAAACATGCAGCCTCCTGGCTTACTCACTTGCAGCACCGCTGCTTCAGACCTCATGCCTAGGCCTTTGGGTTGCTCCTCAGAGCGTAAGTTCACGCTGCCAGCTACAGCCTCCCTCTCCTAGGGGACATGGGTGTCCTCCACAAATGTAATGTGTATAGGGCGGAGTCCTCCTGACTCCTCAGCCAGACTTCCTGTCTGCTTGGGTGGAGCTGTCTCCAAGTGGGAACTCTGATCTCTATCCCTGGGATGCATATGAACCCAGCCCACACTGTGTAATTAGCATGCCTGCTTCTGCCACAGTCAGGCATATATTGCTAATACACAGTGTGACACAAGAACGTCTCTCCACAATACACTTATATAGGAATTCTTAGTGATATGCGCACACACACATTGAGCTGGATGGATCTGTGTCTATTAGCCCTGCACATGTTCCAGTACTCCTCCTCCTACCCAGTGGCGGAACTATAGGGGTCGCTGCAGTCGCACTTGCGACTGGGCCCTGCCGTTCTGCCACTGTGGGGGGCCCCAAGACCCGGGATCTCCCCCTGCAACCCTGGCTGTCCATTTGGAATGCAGTGGGGGGAGGGGGGAGGCGATGATTAGCAACTCTATGTTGCCTGTGGGAGGCGGGATCTCCCTGGGGCTTGTAGTTCTCTTCCTGAGTCTACACAGTGGAGAGGGGAGGGGCCTCTGACCCGAGCATCTAGCATAGGGATATGCAATTAGCAGACCTCCAGCTGTTGCAAAACTACAAGTCCCATCATGCCTCTGCCTCTGGGTGTCATGCTTGTGGCTGTCAGAGTCTTGCTATGCCTCATGGGATTTGTAGTTCTGCAACAGCTGGAGGTCCGCTAATTGCATATCCCTGATCTAGCAGTTTCACTCTTCAGTGTACAAGTGAGTCGGCTCTGCTTGTACACTGTTACTGATACATGCTCGGGTCAGAGGCTGTACACTGGGGAAGAGAACTACTAGCCCCATGGAGATCCCACCACCCGTGAACACTATAGAGCTGCTGACCGTCGCCTCCCACCTCCCCAGCCAGGTACACAGGGAACCCCTGGAAGAGGAGGGGGGGGGCGATCTGGGGACCCACATGTAAGAAGGGGGCTCTCTGGGGACACTAATCTAAGGGGGGCCTCTCTGGGGACACTAATGTAAGGAGGGGGCCTCTCTGGGGACACTAATGTAAGGGGGGCCTCTCTGGGGACACTAATGTAAGGGGGGCCTCTTTGGGGACACTAATGTAAGGGGGGCTCTCTGGGGACAGTAATGTAAGGGGGGGCTCTCTGGGGATAGTAATGTAAGGGGGGCTCTCTGGGGACACTAATGTAAGTAGGGGGCTCTCTGGGGACCCTGATGTAAGGAGGGGCTCTCTGGGGACCTTGATGTAAGGAGGGGCTCTCTGGGGACCCTGATGTAAGGAGGGGCTCTCTAGGGACTCTGATGTAATAAGGGGGGCTCTGGAGACCCTAATGTAGGTAGGGAGGCTCTCTGGGGACCCTGGTGTATGGGGAGGCTCTCTGGGGACCCTGATGTAAGGGGAGGCTCTCTGGGGACCCTGATGTAAGGGGAGGCTCTCTGGGGACCCTGATGTAAGGGGAGGCTCTCTGGGGACCCTGATGTAAGGGGAGGCTCTCTGGGGACCCTGATGTAAGGGGAGGCTCTCTGGGGACCCTGATGTAAGGGGAGGCTCTCTGGGGACCCTGATGTAAGGGGAGGCTCTCTAGGGACCCTGATGTAAGGGGAGGCTCCCTGGGGACCCTGATGTAATGAGGGGGGCTCTGGGGGCCCTGATGTGAGTTGGAGATCCACACCCTGATAGGATTATATATATTTATATTATATATTTTTTTTCCTTCCGATTACTCTGTGTTAAATAGAACAAACCTAGAACAAACACAGAAAAAACAAAGCCAATGTGTTTTAATGTGTTTTATTTTATTTCCATAAATTCATGTTTTTTTAAAATGCATTTGTATATATATGCACAATGGTACTTGGTTTTTCAGCTTTTCACTTTTTCATTCTTTCATTTATCTTTTCATCATTTCATCAATTTTTTTCCATCTTTTTCCTTGATTAATTTGTTTTAAATTTTAAGTATGAATATTTACATGTTATGTTTGTTCATCATGCATTTTTGTGTTGTACGATGCATCTGGTATGTCTACTACAGTGCCTTGCAAAAGTATTCACCCCCCTCCCATAAAAAGCTCTGGTGAAACCAATTACCTTCAGAAGTCACATAATTAGTGAAATGATGTCCACCTGTGTGCAATCTAAGTGTCACATGATCTGTCATTACATATACACACCTTTTTGAAAGGCCCCAGAGGCTGCAACACCTAAGCAAGAGGCACCACTAACCAAACACTGCCGTGAAGACCAAGGAATTCTCCAAACAAATAAGGGACAATGTCGTGCTTAAAGTGGAGGGCCACCCTAAAATAAAAAAGAGCATGAAAAATCGTAAAAAAAAAAAAAAACATTTGAAAAAAAAAAATTTTTAAACTTACCTGAACCCTTGTTGCTAGGCAGTCTTCCTAATCTGCCTCTTCCTATTCCGCGGCGTGTCCTGCTCCTCGATGAGCGGCCCCGTTGCCTTCTGGGAACTGTGTGTGTTCCCAGAAAACCACGGGGCCATTCACAGAATGCCGTGCCGCTCGCGTGTGCGCAGTAGGAAACTGGCAGTGAAGCCGCAAGGCTCCACTGCCTGTTTCCCTTAGTTAGGATGGCGGTGCCCGGACCCGAGAGCCGAGGGACGGGTCAGCCTCGGGCGGCCAACATCACAGGCACCCAGGACAGGCAAGTGTACTTATTTGAAGTCAGCAGCTACAGTGTTTGTAGCTGTTGACTTTAAAAAAAAAAATTTCCTGGCCGGAATCAAGCTTTAAGTTTATTGATTAAGATATCCCATGTACCTGCATTACTCCAGGTGTTTCGTATATATCCAGGAATTTGGACTGACGTATCCATGTGGGTGGTCTATCAGAGAGATTTCCTGTTTGATTGACCTTTTCTTCATCCCCATATATAGGGACGGTCATTCCATCTTCCAACAGCTATTACTAAGCACCCCATAGTGATGTGAAACATGTCAGCTTTTCATTGATCCTGTGCCTCTGATGTCTTTGTACCAGAAGAATATTTAAACTGTCTTAAATAAAGGTGTTAACAGAGGGTGGCCGTCCAGCCTTTTCTTCTATTCAATGGGGCACTATTCCTCCCATTGACACCAGAGATGGAGAACTAGTTCTCCCACTGATACCAATGATGTAATTTTTTTACTCCCACTGACCCCCAAGCCTATGGCATTGTTTACTCCCACTGACCACAGTCTGGCCCCCCTGAAGTTTGAAGGACAGTAAACTGGCCCTTTGTTTCAAAAGTTTGGAGATCCCCTGGTAAATAATGACTTTCAGAAAGTCAGTATTTAATTACATTTTGTGGGGGTGTTCAAGCAGCAGATTGGAAAGGGGGTTGCTCTGTCAAGATAGTAGCATTCAACTTATCGTGCCTGAACTGTGTCAGTCTTAGATTGCCTGATATAATGTTTTTACTGGGAAAAGTGAATTGTAGGGGAGGGTTTTATCATGGACCATTGGAAGAAGAGGAGGCAGAAAGGCAGATGATTATGGACTAAAGGGAAGGTGGTAGAGTACACAGAATTGGAACTGATTGTGAACTAGAGGGGCATAAAAGAGGCAAAGCGTAAGGAAGGCCATACATGGAGCAAATTTATTTTCTGCTGAACAGGCCGAGATTTGAACCATCTATGACCGGCCTTAGGTGATCATTGCAGATGGTGGAGAGGAGTGGAAGCTGAACATCAGCAGTGGAGACAGAATAGAAACTGATTTTGGGCACTGAAAGGTAAGAGAGAGGAGGCAGAGTATGACCGATCAAAGAACAGGAGGATACGAAGGGAAGGTTGTGATTGCTGACAATGTATACAGAAGCTGATAATAGACCACCAGTAGAATAGAGTGGAAAGTGAGCATAAACAGGGAAAAGTGAGGATAATTGTGGAGGCAGAAGAGGGAGGCTGATTGTGGTACTCCCTAAATTAACTTCACAGCTTTTATTCGCTTCATTTGAAAGCACATCTGCAGCCTGACAGCAAAGTCACTGGTTTAAAGAATTCCGTAGAGGCTGTGTGGTGCAAGCTGACTGTGCAGGACTGTAGGTAAACCTGATCTATACTGAACGTGCTGTGGAAAAGCAGGAGGTACAAGAATGATAAGTGCACTCAAAAGTGCACTTATCCTTTCAAATAATTATGGCTTGCTCTATCCCAGGGGTAGGCAACATTTTGAGCACAGTGTGCTGAAAAATATTTTCAAAGAAATTGAGAGTGACGATTTTATAACTAAAAAATGTCAACTTTAAATCACAAAAATTTTTTTTTATAAAGTAAAGTAAATACTGTAAACTACTTGAGTAGTAGTAAGAAATTAACATCCTGCACTCTCACACCTCAGATCACTGTCCCTCCTGCAAATCTGTTTCACCACTGTAACCCTGTGCACATCTGCCCCACCACTGTAACCCCCTGCACATCTGCCCCACCACTGTACCACCTAGCACATCTGCCCCACCTCTATACCCCCTGCTCATTTGTCCCACCACTGTAACCCCCTGCTCTTCTGTCCCACCACTGTAACCCCCTGCTCATCTGCCCCACCACTGTACCACCCTGCTCTTCTGTCCCACTACTGTAACCCCCTGCTCATCTGCCCCACCCTGCTCTTCTGTCCCACTACTGTAATCTCCTGCTCAACTGCACCACCAATGTTCCCCCTTTCTCTTCTGCCCCACCATTGTACCTCCCTGCACATCTGCTCCACCCCCGTACCCCTATGCTCTTCTGTCTCACCACTGAACCATCTTCTCATCTGCCCAACCACTGTAAACCCCTTTCTCATCTGCCCAATCAATGTACCTGCTGCAAATCTGCCCCACCACTGTACCTCCTGCACAACTGTCCCACCTCTGTTCCGTCTGCTCATCTGTCCCACCAATGTACCCCCTTTCTCCTCTGCCCTGCCACTGTACCCCCTGTACATCTGCTCCACCACTGTACCCCCTGCTCTTCTGCCCAACCACTGTAACCCCCTGCTCATCTGTCCCACCAATGCACCTCCTTTCACATCTGCCCCACCTCTGTACCCCCTTCTCATCTGCCCCAACACTGAATCCCCCCCACTCATCTGCCCCACCGCTGTACCCCCCTTCTCATCTGCCCCACCGCTGTACCCCCCTTCTCATCTGTCCCACCACAGTAACCCCCTGCTCATCTGGCCCATCACTGTACCCCCTGCTCATCTGCCCCATCACTGTACCCCCCCTGCTTTTCTGTCCCACCGCTGAACCCCCTTTCTTATCCCTCCCAATACTGTACCTCCTGCACATCTGTCCCACCACTGTAACCCTGCTGCTCATCTGCCCCATCAATGTACCCCTTTTCTTATCTGCCCCACCACTGTACCTCCCTGCACATCTTCTCCGACATATCCCCATGCTCTTCTGTCTCACTACTGAATCACCTTCTCATCTGTCCTAACACTGAACCCATCTGCTCATCTGCCCCACCACTGTAACCTGCTTTCTCATCTGCTCCACCAATGTACCTCCTGCCCATCTGTCTCACCTCTGTACATACCGCTCCTCTGCCCCACCTCCGTTCCCCCTGCTCATCTGTCCCACCCATATACCTCCTTTCACATCGGCTCCACTGCTCTACCCCCCCGGCGTTAGAGAACCAAACAATGTTTCTCATCTTTTACAATGTGTGGGGGCACAGTGCCTCCCACTCAGTGCAGGTGTGGTGTGGTGAACTCTGAGATGCATTAGTGTCTCACTGACACTTCCCTGTGCTGCTCTGCTGATGGGGAGGGAGTCGAGTCCCGGCAAAAGAGACTTCGAGTGCTGCTTGCAGCACCAGTGCAAGGGGTTGCCTACCCCTGCTCTATACTAAACAATAGCAACAATGAATCCCAACTTGTTTGTCTGTCCATTGCATGTGCAGGATTAAAGAATAATTCTCTTTCTTAGTCAAAGTTAACAGTTCCAGCTCTCTTGTAAGAGAACACCCCTGTGCCCAAATCTGACCAATTCAAATCTTTTATGTCACATACAGTGGGTATAGAAAAGATTCACCCCCCCCCTTTTTTAAATAATCACATGTTGTTGCTTTGCAGCCTGAATTGAAGACAGACACAGTTTTTGTTTCATCCAGCTGTATTTACTAGGGCAATTTTTAACATCCAAGTGAAAGATATAACACCAACATATCAGGAAAAAAATAAAACAAAAATTCAAAAAAACAATCACACCCCCTATGTCAGTATTTTATTGGACCACCTTTGCTTTAATTACAGCCTTTAGTCTGTTGGGATATGTCTCTATTAACTTTGCACATCTAAACTTTGCAATATTTGCCCACTTTTCTTTGCAGAACTGCTTAAGTTCAGTAAAATTTGATGGTGACCGTTTGTGGACTGCAGTCTTCAAGTCATTCCACAGATTTCCAATGGGGTTTGAGCCTAGGTTCACATTGCAGCGATTTGGTATGCAAATTGACATGTCAAATAGCATGACAAATCGGCGGTTATTGCCAGCAATGACACCATATTAAATCGGTGCAACGCCGACTTTGCGGCACCGCACCAATTCCCAAAAGTAGTTTTTGTACTACTTTTGGCGACTTTGGGGTGCGATTTGTACAGACATCTGAGCAGCAAACCGCACAGATGTCTCTGAGATCGCCCCTGAAGTCGGGACTGACATTCGGGTATGAGATCGTGCGAGTTCAGCCGAACTCACACAATTCCAATCCCGCTGTCAGTGTGATCCTGGGCTTAGTCTGGACTCAGACTAGGCCTTGCAATAACATTCACCTTTTTCTCCTTCAACCACTGTGTGGTCATTTTTGCTGTGTGCTTTGGGTCATTGTCATGTTGGAAGGTAAACCACCTTCCCATTGACAATTTTCTGGCAGAGGGCAGCAGATTTTCCTCAAGAATTTGACGGTATTTTGCCCCATCTATTTTTCTTCTATCCTGACAAGTGCTCCAGTCCAGTGGCGTCTGGTGCTTACTATTTTGGGTGGATAGGGACGGAGACGGACGGCGGCGGTCAAACCCCCGTGGCAGATGGACAGAAGCGATCTTCCAACCTCCCCTAAGAGTCCTAAGACTCCTTGGCCAAAAGGGGCTTCCTAATTGGCCGGGAGGTGAATGAAAAAGACAATATCGAATATTAATTTGCTACTGTCACACAAGTAGGTGTTCTCATGGCACAGTGCTCTGCGCCCCGAGCCCACCCTTTTTTTGAAGCCTATTAGAGCCTCTGGTTCTAATCACGTGCTTCAAAAAAAAAAAAAAAAAACCCCATTGGAATCCTTGCGTCCGGCACCCCGCATGTAGATTAGGGGGCCAGACGCATGGATGGCAGGGGGGGGGGATGGGGGCAGGGCCCTTGTGCTCCTTATGGAGCAGCTGCCACTGATCCAGTCCCTGCTGCAGAGAAACACCCCATAACAGGATATTACCACTTCCATGCTTTACTGTGGGAATGGTGTTATTTGGATGGTGAGCTATATTGGATTTTCACCAGACATATTGTTTGGTGTTGAGGCCAAATAATTAAATTTTAGTCTCATCTGACCACATTAAATGCACCTTGAAGATTCTGAGGCCATATGGAAAAAGGTGTTACGCTCAGATGAGACTAAATTGAATTATTTGGCGACGATCTATGAACTTGGGTACAACTAGCCTGCTCAATTCTCTTGAGATTATCACTAGCGGCTGCTGTAGCCACCAGCGATATTTATTGTCTTCTTCCGGCGGGGATGGCTTCCCCTGCCCACTGAGAGAAGACAATGGCCCGACAAGGATTCCCACATCAACACTGTGGTTGCAAGAAAGAAATTTGCAGTGTGTATGGCTGGCCTTATGTGTCAGCAGAATGAATGCAACATGTGTCCTTAAGTGCCCATACAATGTTATGTATACATAGGGGAACATTTATCATTCAATCTGCAGAGAATGAGTACTTCTTATATTAGCGTCACAGGACTGCATTGCGCAGCTGCTGACCTCTACTCTACCAAGCATCCAGAAGCACAATACGGCTGTAGCTTAGTAGGAGACACTATACAGTGACAGCGCAGGTGAATCGCTTGGCATAGCACAGCAACGACGTGGATATCTACTTGTAGATCCATGACTGCAATACCGGAACCAACCACCAGTGTTCCAAGACCACCAACAAAAAACAGACGACCCTATATGTATACATCATTCCTATGGTGCTGAGAGTGCTGTGATGTGGAAAGATAACCCCTACAGCGAAAGAGAATCCACCTGAAAATCTATACCACCTATGTAATGTCATACTACCCATCCAGCCCCCTCTATCTATTTTCATACATTTTAAAACACAGATTCGATTTGGCTCTCTAAGGCTCTGATGAAGAGGAAAACCCTGGAAATGCGTTAGCCAATATACAGTTGCCCCCCTCCTTACATAACCACCAAGATGTTTTTAAAAACATCTGTTTTATTTATCTGTCAATATGGACTACTACCTTGTAGAGGTATGCCTGGGCAGCCAAACAGTTATAGCTAGGGTCAGGGTATGAACATTGTTCATGGTGAACCGCATTGCTGGAAACTCTTTACGTAAAGTTGCATCAATGGTTCCAAGCCTGGTCTGAAGTTCTTTAACCTTTTACAGACCGGAAGATCTTCCCCTTAAATGTCCAGGCCATTTTTTCCAATACGGCACTGTGTCGCTTTAACTGACAATTGCGCTGTCATGCGACAATTTTGAAAAAAAAAAAAACAATATTTTTTACTTTTTGCTATAAATAGCCCCCAAAAAATAAAAAAAATGAATTTCTTCATCAGTTTAGGCCAATATGTGTTCTTCTACATATTTTTGGTATAAAAAAAAAAAATCGCAACAAGCGTATATTGATTGGTTTGCGCAAAAGTTATAGCGTCTACAAAATAGGGGATAGATTTATGGCATTTTTATTTATTTATTTTACTAGTAATGGCAGTGATTTGCAATTTTTACCACGACTGCGACATTGCAGCGGACAGATTGGACACTTTTTTGGGACCATTGACATTTATACAGCGATCAGTGCTATAAAAATGCACTGATTACTGTGTAAATATCACTGGCAGGGAAGGGGTTAACACTAGGGGGCGATCAAGTGGTTAAATGTGTTCCCTGGGAGGTGTTTCTAACTGTGGGGGGATGGGACTGACTGGAGGAGAGAGATCGCTGTTCCTAATGACTAGGAACAGCAGATCTCTCTCTCCTCCCGTCAGAACGGGGATCTGTCAATGTAAACAGACAGATCCCCGTTCTGGCTCTCTCGCGATCACGGGTGGCAGTCGGACACAGCGGCCGCCGGCCACGAGCAGCGGGCATGCACCTGCTATGGCTCCTAAAAGGAGCCAACGTACACCTATGCCGATTTGCGGGAACAAGCCGACCTACCGCAGTATAATGGTGGCGACTGGTCGGCAAGTGGTTAAAGGGGTGCAGGTTGGTTCTCAAAAGAACCAGGGTCGGTAAGGCACATATGGGGTATGAAGCTTAGCTACTACAAAGGTCTACTCGGCAAGGCAAGCAGGAGAAGTAATGCAGTTGCCATGGGTAGCCAGGGTTAAGAGCGGACTTTAAAGCAACCATTAAGCGTTATACCTGGTATAGGTGACAGGTCCCCTGGTAGCGAGGGGGTGGATATCCTGGCTCCCTCCTCAACGGTCGCTTTCCAGCAGCAAATGGAACCAAACCTGCATTAGCGAGATCCAAGACCTGGTCACCATGTACGAGAGTGAAGGAGTTCACAAGTGCACGCATTAGGTCCATGCTAGGTGCACGGCAGGGCCCCCCATTCTTTTACTGGGTGTGAAGTAACAGAAGTATGCTGGACTGGTGGAGAGGGCATGGGCTCAGCGGCATCCCTCCTAATGCAAAAATACATCAAGGGAAGGTGTGTAGTGGCACTTTTCTGCACTTTTATTACTGCACACAGTGATGGCTCATCTCTACGTCGGGAAACTGCCTTAATGTTACTTTCCACATGACTGTAGTCCCTGCCTTGTCACAGGCACTGGTGAATGTGCTACCCGGGAAAGGTACCCCCATGTGCAGGGCGAGCTGGCCACACCACACCCACAAAGTGCACGAGAGGTCTGTGCAAAGCTTAACACCATCCATGTGTGGGAGAGAGGAAATGTATGCACCTGGTATGTTAAAGGCATAAGAGAAGTGCCCAGGGTAAGTCGACTGTACAGTATGTGTATGAGAGGCATGTGCCGTGCATGCTGGCAGCCAGTATGAACATAAGAGGAGTGTGCAAGGTATGATGGTATCCATTAGGTGCATGGTCGTGCATGGTAAGTTGGTAGCATGTGTATAAAAGGAGTGCACAGGGTAAGTTGGCAGTATTGTGTAAAGAATGTGTGCTACCGGCACAAATAAACAAATATTTTATATATTTTTCAATAGTCTAGTTTGCTGCAATCAAAGATACATACCGCCCAAGAGTGGGATGTTAAAATATTGAACTATGTGTGGATTGCGCTAACTCCTGGATAAATTTAAATCATTCCACTTCTGTTTTACCATGGAACATGGGTGTCTGTTTTCTATTGTTATGGGGGATCCTTACGGATACCCCTCCCAATTTAGGTGATTTATTTAATCAATTTATGTATGTGCCCAAAATGATCACACTTCAATGTTTAAAAACCGTGCTCCTATGAAAAGATATGTGAATAAATAAATGTGTGTATATATATATATATATATATATATATATATATATATATATATATATATATACATACATACATACATACATACACACACACGAGTAGTTCAATGGACATATCAAGTCAAATATGCAGTGCTAGTAAACGACAAATTATAACGATGATTTAAACCAACAAAGCTCCAGTTTCCTGATGACGCAAACCTTGTTGCGAAACGCGTAGAGGCTGCTGGGAGAAAACTGAGGTCACTTCCGGTCTAACGAGAGTGAGGCTTGGAGCGCACGACGACAGAGGAAAACACAAGGGCAGACACGCTGACATTATTCACCCCAAACACACGGCTGAATTAGCTTGGTGCTAGCTTAGGGGCACATCGAAATGTGAGTCGTTTTTAAACTTCTAATAAAGAGTAGAGACATGCTACACTATGATAGCTATTTATATTTTGTATGAGAACTAATAGAGCAAAAGATAGACGTACTGCTTGTGAAGGCTGTTGACTGATCCATTGAAACGGAGTGGTTATCCAATTAATGAACCAAAAGGTGCATATACATGTGTATCTGGTGAGTTGCCATTTTAAAAGGTGGTGGTGTAGTCATAAAAACGGTGGAAATAGGAGCACTTAACCAAGGAAAAAAATTATTGGAAGGAGTTGATCACTCACTAAGATTCATTGTGCCTTGTTTTATATATACTTTTTTGCATTGTTTTTCTATGGACTCACTGGATTAAGTTGCATTACCCACAATATTATATATCAGTGTTTACAATTTTTTTTTCATTTGTTTCATAATTAGCACTTGCACTTTGTTGGTTTAAATCATTGTTATAATTTGTTTACTAGCACTGCATATTTGACTCATATGTCCATTGAATTACAGATTATAGACACATTTATTTATTCACATATCTTTTCATAGGAGCACGGTTTTTAAACATTGAAGTGTGTTAATTTTGGGCACATACATAAATTGATTAAATAAATCACCTAAATTGGGAGGGGAATCCGTAAGAAGGATCCCCCATAACAATAGAAAACAGATACACATGTTCCATGGTAAAACAGAAGTGGTATGATTTAAGTTGGCAGTATGTGTATGAGAGGAGCACACAGGGTAAATTGGCAGTATGTGTATGAGAGGCGTGCATAAACCGACGAGAGGATTTCAATGACTGCTATTTGTGAAAATGTGCTATATGTTACTACTGTTCTGTTAATCTATCTATGTTTATGACTAAACAAAAAAGTTAAACACAGAGATAACCACGCTATGTACGTTTTTATTAGATAACTTGTTATAAAACACTGTTAAGACATAATCTTTGCTATGTAATAAATCAGACATACTGTATATCAGGGATATGCCATTAGCGGATCTCCAGCTGTTGCAGAACTACAAGTCCCATGAGCCATAGCAAGACTCTGACAGCCACAAGCATGACACCCAGAGGCAGAGGCATGATGGGACTTGTAGTTTTGCAACAGCTGGAGGTCCGCTAATTGCATATCCCTGCTGTATATGTTGTCATTCTGAAACAAGTGATGCACAGTTCACCTGTCCATTTTCGCATTTAGTTTTTTTGATCTATCTGTGTTATGTAGAGCAACAGTGCTGAGTTATGTAACAGTGTCTGATAGACTTCAGGTTCTATATCATTGCACATCCATGAGAAGATCCACTGTCCTAATTCGAAGGGTGCATTTGTCAACACAAACATTCATAATGCCCCAATTCAAAGACATTTGGTCACCATCATTTAATATTGTCATGTTGAGAAAAAAACAACAGATGATGTAACTTTCCAACCTGCAACAAGTTTGTTAAATTCCTTGCTATGTTCATACTGTACATCTACATAGGCTGCTTATAGGGCCTTGAAAAAGTATTCATACCCCTTGACATTTTCCACATTGCTATTTAGACGCTCTCCATCCAATCTGACAGAGCTTGAGCTATTTTGCAAAGAAGAATGGGCAAAAATGTCACTTTCTAGATGTACAAAGCTGGTATAGACATCCCCAAAAAGACTTGCAGCTGTAATTGCAGTGAAAGGTGGTTCTACAAAGTATTGACTGAGCACAAATGCACTCCACACTTTTCACATATTTATTTATAAAAAATGTTGAAAAGCATTTATAATTTTCTTTCCACTTCACAATTATGTGCCACTTTGTGTTGGTCTATCACATAAAATCCCAATAAAATACATTTACGTTTTTGGTTGTAACATGACAAAACATGGAAAAAGGGGTATGAATACTTGTTCAAAGCACAATGACATCTTCAGGATTACTAAACAACACTTGAAAGAGGAGCCATCAATGTAACTATAGCATCGGCTATCTCACTGGGAGGCCGAGTTTATAAAATGGTCATGTAGTGGCACAGGGTAGTGGAAGAACTGCTTAATGGGCATAACACACACCCTAAAGTTAAACTCCTGGAATTCAGTCACTTTCTAAAATCTGCTCACTTGCTATGGGTTAAGTCCAGTGAGATGCTATTTTCTTATATAGCAGCAGCTTTGGCCCCCCACCCTCCACTGTCTGTTCACAGAAGGATTTGTATTTTGTGAATGGGTTCACATACTGCACAGCACTCTGTGATCAGGCAGAAGGAGGGGAGGAGCGGGCAGAGCGGCTGCATATGACTCTATGGCTGGTAGCGGAGACCAGATGGTCCAGTGTCAGAGGTACAGCAATAGCTATGCTCCTGAAACTCAGTAAAAATTTAAATTGTAAATTTAATTAAAGAGATACTGAAATGCCGTGTACACACGAGCTGACTTTTCGACAGAAAAGGTCCAACGGAACGAATCCGCCAGACAATTCAATCATGTGTGGGCTTCATCAGACCTTTTCTGTCGAAAAATCAGACGGACTTTAGATTTAGAACATGTTTCAAATCTTTCCGACGGACTCGAGTCCGGTCGAAAAATCCGTTCGTCTGTATACTAATCTGACGGACAAAAAACGATGCTAGGGCAGCTACTGGCTATGAACTTCCTTACTCTAGTCCCTTCGTATGTCATCACGTTCAAACCAACGGACCTTAATCCATTCGTGTGTGGGCAAGTCCGGTCGCTTGAAAGTCCATACTAACTCAGTCGAAAGTCTGTCGGAAAGACCGTCAGACCTTTGATGCTGAAAAGTCTGCTCGTGTGTACGCGGCATAAGTCAAACTAGGTGCCATGTATTTCATTGGACTTAACACATAATAATCCAATGCATTTTAAACAGTGGCTAAATTCTTGGAGTTTAGCTTTAATCTAACATTCCAGGTAAGTGACAGATTCACTGCAAACTTGTATTCAAAAAGCAAACCAATAAGGTAATACCATTGCACAACTACTACATGCAACCTAAAGTGTTACTAAACCCAGGACCCTGCATTCACTATATCTGGTCTCCCATACTACACAGAACATGGAAATGAAAATATTTTAGTAAATAATAACTGCTAAATACTTTTTCTCATCAGCAGTATATAGCAGTCTTGTGACATCTGTCAGTGTCTGGTTAAAGCTTGTAGGAGTTTCTATTCTACTCTGACTGTCCTATGAGACTGCAGGACCCTGACCCTCTGTCTAGACAGTGCTGATTGGCCCTGTGCTGATCACATTCACCCTCCCAAGAAAAAAAACCTCTCCAGTAATACACATCAAACTGAACATGTGCAGAGTGCCTCTAAAGGCTCTGTGTGATCATGATATGGACTGGTGACAGTGGAAGAAGGGGAGGATCAGAGAAGAAATGATGAAACAGCCTTTTTACACAATGTAGAGGATTAACCCCCTAGGTTCCACAGGGAGTATAAAAAGCATGCTTTACTGCATATCCAGACTAATTTCACTGTTGTGGGTTTAGTAACCAGTTGCCGTCCGCCGCACGCCGATGTACGTCGGCACAATGGTACCGATCGGACCCCCCCCCGGTACCTGCGGCGGTCGGATTAGCGTCAGGAGCGATCCGAGCTGAGGGGTAGGCCACTGATTTATGGCCACCCCCTCACGATCGCTCCTGGCGAATGACAATCTTCCTCTTCCTCTGCTGCTGTAATGTAAACAGCAGAAGAGGAAGTGATGTCATCGCTCCTCGTGAAGCCTTTTCATTCCGGCTTCCAAGAAGAGAAGACATCAAGTAAGTGCACTCTAGGCACACTTTTCACCCCCTTGCACCCCCTGTCACAGTGACACCAATAGCAGTTTTTTTTTTTTTTACTGATTATTGCATTGGTGTAATTTGTGACAGTTATAAGTGGTAGGGCAGTTAGTGGTAGGCCCCTTTAGGTCTAGGGTACCCCCCCTAATAAAGTTTTAACCCCTTGATCACCCCCGTCGCCAGTGTCACTAAGCGATTGTTTATGTGATCGCTGTATTACCTGGTGATTCGGTCAGCTGACCATAGAGCTGATCAGAGACCAGAATGGCTCCAAACATCTCTATGACCTAAGAAACCAGAAGCTACGAGCATTTCATGACTTAGAATTCACAGGATTTAAACATCATCATTGGGAAATTGGGAAAGCCTTTTATCACACCGATCTTGGTGTGGTCAGATGCTTAGCGGGCAGAGGAAAGATCTAGGGTCTAATAGATTTTTCAAAAAACGAGTACCTGTCACTACCTATTGCCATCATACGGAATATTTACATTCCCTGACATAACAATAAACATGATAAAAAAAAATAAAAAAATGAAAGGAACAGTTTTAAAATAAAGATAAAAAAAGCAAAAAAAAATATAGAAAAAAAAAAAAAAACACCCCTGTCCCCCCCTGCTCTCGCGCAAAGGCGAATGCAAGCGTCGGTCTGGCGTCAAATGTAAACAGCAATGGCACCATGCATGTGAGGTATCACCGCGAAGGTCAGATCGAGGGCAGTAATTTTAGCAGTAGACCTCCTCTGTAAATCTAAAAGGGTAACCTGTAAAGGCTTTTAAAAATGTATGTAGTTTGTCGCCACTGCACATTTGTGCGCAATTTTAAAGCATGTCGTGTTTGGTATCCATGTACTCGGCTTAAGATCATCTTTTTTATACCATCAAACATTTGGGCAATATAGTGTGTTTTAGTGCATTAAAATTAAAAAAAGTGTGTTTTTTCCCCAAAAAATGCGCAAATATGGTGTGAAAAAAAAATGAAACACCCACCATTTTAATCTGTAGGGCCTTTGCTTTAAAAAAAATATATAATGTTTGGGGGTTCAAAGTAATTTTCTTGCAAAAAAAAAAAAATTTTTTCATGTAAACAAAGTGTCAGAAAGGGCTTTGTCTTCAAGTGGTTAGAAGAGTGGGTGATGTGTGACATAAGCTTCTAAATGTCGTGCATAAAATGCTGGGACAGTTCAACCCCCCCCCCCCCCCCCCCCAAATGACCCCATTTTGGAAAGTAGACACCTCAAGCTATTTGCTGAGAGGCATGTCGAGTCCATGGAATATTTTATATTGTGACACAAGTTGCGGGAAAATTAAAAATTTTTATTTTTATGCACAAAGTTGTCACTAAACAATATATTGCTCAAACATGCCATGGGCAAATGTGAAATTACACCCCAAAATACATTCTGTTGCTTCTCCTGAGTACAGGGATACCACATGTGAGACTTTTTGGGAGCCTAGCCGCGTACAAGACCCTGAAAACCAAGCACCACCTTCAGGGTTTCTAGGGGTGTAAATTTTTGATTTCACTACTCACTGCCTATCACAGTTTCGGGGGCCATGGACTCTCCTGAGTACGGGGATACCACATGTGTGGGACTTTTTGGGAGCCTAGCCGCATACGGGGCCCCGAAACCAAGCACCGCCTTCAGTATTTCTAAGGTCGTAAATTTTTGAAGGCCATAAAATGCCCAGATGGCACAACCCCCCCCCCCAAATGACCCCATTTTGGAAAGTAGACACCCCAAGCTATTTGCTGAGGGGTATGGCGAGTATTTTGCAGACCTCGCTTTTTGTCACAAAGTTTTGAAAATTCAAAAAAAAAAAAAAAAAAAAAAATACATTTTTCTTTTCTTTCTTCATTTTCAAAAACAAATGAGAGCTGCAAAATACTCACCATGCCTCTCAGCAAATAGCTTGGGGTGTATACTAGGGCTGCAACTAACGATTATTTTCATAATCGATTAGTTGGTCGATTATTGTTTCGATTAATCGGTAATAACCTTAAAAAAAAGTGTGGTGTATAATTTAGTTAATATGTAAAGTTTAAAAAAGGACATTTATTCCTAAATATCTCTATACGCAGGGGTAAATATAAAATAACCAACTATATGGTTAGGGAGTAAAATCTTTAATCCACTCTGAGAATAACAGACAGAAGAGATATATACTCTATATACTATTAGAGGTTGAATCTTGTAAATATCATCAGGCTCAGATCAAATTTTTTATTTAAAGAAAAAAAAAGTTCTAGACTGTTTTGCAGATTTTCAAACAGAACTGTAATATTATATGCTTTTCTGCAGCTTCTCCAATGAAGTATATTGAACCAAAAAAGCACCGTTTTGCATTGAAAAAGGTCCTTGACCCTTTCCAAATACACAGCAGCTGAAAAAAGCATAGATGTGAACGTTAAATGAACTGTAGGGCATTTCTGCAAAAAGCACCAAAAAAAACACATAGGTGGAAACCAGGCCTAAGACATTTAGTAACATAATGGAGTTAAAAAAAAAAAATTTGCCCTTTGTTTTTTTTACTGTGCAACAGTGAAAGTAATGTTTATAGTAGAGATTATTTGCTCTTTTTTGTACTTTAAAGGGCTAATTTTAGCTTTTTTAACCCCATTATGTTACTGGCCGATTAATCGATTATGAAAATAGTAATCGATTAATTTCGTAATCGATTAGTTGTCGATTAATCGATTAGTTGTTTCAGCCCTAGTGTATACTTTCCAAAATGGGGTCATTTGGGGGGTTTTGTGCCATCTGGGCATTTTATGGGCTTCGAAACTGTGATAGGTAGTGAGGAGTGAAATAAAAAATTTACGACCTTAGAAATCCTGAAGGCGGTGCTTGGTTTCGGGGCCCCGTATGCGGCTACTCTCCCAAAAAGTCCCACACATGTGGTATCTCCGTACTCAGGAGAAGCAGCAGAATGTATTTTGGGGTGCAATTCCACATATGCCCATGGCATGTTTGAGCAATATATCATTTAGTGACAACTTTGTGCAAAAAAAAAAAAAAGTTTGTCATTTTCCCGCAACTTGTGGCAAAATATAAAATATTCCATGGACTCAACATGCCTCTCAGCAAATAGCTTGGGGTGTCTACTTTCCAAAATAGGTTAATTTGGGGGGGGGGGGGGGTTGTGCCATATTAGTATTTTATGGCCTTTAAAACTGTGATAGGTAGTGAGGAGTGAAATCAAAAATGTACGCCCTTAGAAATCCTGAAGGCGGTGATTGGTTTTCGGGGGCCCCGTATGCGGCTAGGCTCCCAAAAAGTCCCACACATGTAGTATCCCCGTACTCAGAAGCAGCTAAATGTATTTTGGGGTGCAATTCCACATATAACCATGGCATGTGTAAGCAAAATATCAATTAGTGACAACTTTTTGTAAAATATTTATTTATTGTCATTATTCAATCACTTGGGACAAAAAAAAAAAAAATATTCAATGGGCTCAACATGCCTCTCAGCAATTTCCTTGGGGTGTCTACTTTCTAAAATGGGGTCATTTGGGAGGGGGGGGGGGGGGGTTGTACTGCCCTGCCATTTTAGCACCTCAAGAAATGAGATAGGCAGTCAAACTAAAAGCTGTGTAAATTCCAGAAAATGTACCCTAGTTTGTAGACGCTATAACTTTTGCGCAAACCAATAAATAATATGCTTATTGACTTTTTTTTACCAAAGACATGTGGCCGAATACATTTTGGCCTAAATGTATGACTAAAATTGAGTTTATTGGATTTTTTTTATAACAAAAAGTAAAAAAAATCATTTTTTTTCAAAATTTTCGGCCTTTTTCCGTTTAAAATTTTCGGCCTTTTTCCGTTTATAGCGCAAAAAATAAAAAACGCAGAGGTGATCAAATACCATCAAAAGAAAGCAAATTTCATTTGGGTACAACAGTGCATGACCGTGCAATTAGCAGTTAAAGCGACGTAGTGCCAAATTGTAAAAAGTGCTCTGGTCAGGAAGGGGATAAAACCTTTCCCGGGGCTGAAGTGGTTAATGTGAAAACACACTTTGCAGCACTCAAGAGAAGCACCAGGAAGTACATTTTACATAACACATTTATAATTTACATGAGCCCTGCATGGCATAAATAGTTTGAAGATGCCAAATGATAACTTAAATTAAAATATAATTCAAGTGTTAACCCTAACTACTGCCCCTCCCCTTCTTCTAACACCTATTTTGACTAACCTGTGTAAAATAGATGCATGTATTTACCTATTTCCAGGATGTTCCGGTTCGGTCGTGTGATCTGTCTCCTCTATGTCTGCCAGCGTGGCTTCAAGAGAGAGGAGGGAGCGCTGACAACAGATGGGCCATTGCAGCCCATGGGTGACGTCACTAGCCATTGTTGAGTGCTCTCTCCTCTCCCCTGTAGCCGCTGCTGGCATGACATAGGGAAGATCACGCAACCAGACCAGAGCTTGCACAGGTTTGTAGTGGCTGAGCATGCACGTGTATGTATATTGCGTGTGCGTGCTAATAAACACCTTGCAGTGAGCCTTTGCATGTAATTAGAGCCTTTGCATGTAAGTATGTGCATGAGCATTCAAAAGTTAAAGATCTTATCATGGTCCTCTGCCACATGAAAATGACAATAGGGCACTTTGGCTCAGCAGGATCCCATGCACTTATGAGAAAATGTGTCAAAACTTATTACAAAACAGTTATTAGATTATCCAAAGCACATCCCTGGAATTGTCACACTGCTGCTATAAAATTTTTCTCAGTCATGTTCTAAAATTTCTATAAAAAATTAAAAAACTGCTGAAAACAACTAAACTGGTTTAACTAAAAATGAATTGGCTGAACTTGCTACCATGCCATCAGTAATACCTTAAAACGGTCCTGGAAGACAATCTGTGACTGATGGGTAGCGTCACCCTCGAAGGAGCCACTGGTTAAGATCGGTGGTTAGCAGAGACATATCCAAATTTGTGGCCAGTATCACGACTTGGACAGGTCACATGACCAGGTTTGCCTCCCTCTGGCTTTTTTTATGCGGTCATTGAAATGAAAGGTGCTACATTTGTTTGAGATTTCAAAAACTCTGCTTTATAAAAGTGCCAGTACCATTGCTCTATGTATGGGAGCATAAGCATTTTGTGCTAGTCTTTTACATCTATCAATTCATTGACAGTAAAATGTTTTTCATGGCTGGTGCAACATTACAGTGTACTCAATGTCAATTGGAGGAATTGGAAAAACCAACATTTTTGCTAAAAAAAAAAAAGTTTTACCTTGCATTCTTCTAAAGCTCCAGGCCCAGACAGTTTCTCCAGCCACTATTACAGGAAATTCTGATTCCACACCCATGCTCTTTCTTTGATGAAATTCAACAAGGTACGTGCCTCCCAGAACACGTGAATGCGCCATATATACGCCTGATACCGAAACCAGGAAAAGACCATGGGGACTGCTCCAACATCCATCCAATCTCATTGATAATTGCAAATTTAAAAATAATGTCCATTCCTTGTACTCGCCTCTAGACTGAACTCCTCTCTTGCACAATATATCCACCCTGACCAAGCGGGTTTGTCCACAATCGCCAGGCATCTGATAAAACCAGGAGGATTATAGATGTTATCTCAGAGATCAATTCAGACTAGGGCATAAGGGAGCCCCAACAGGGCATATTGTTGTCTTTAGATATACATAAAACATTTGATTCTCTGTCTTGGGATTACCTATTTCATGTCTTGTCTCGATATGGTTTTGTTCCTATAGTTCGTCTATTGTTTCATTAATGGTTAAAGGGTACTCTTCGAGCCAGCTTACTATTCGAAGAGGAACTTGCCAGGGCTGTCCTCTATCTCTTTTGCTATTTATCCTGGCCCTAGAACCGCTTGTCATTAAAATTTTCAATTATATAGATGTCATGGGGATAGGTTGCGGAGATAGAGAGCATAACTGTGCCCTATTTGCGGATGACATCCTGATGTTTATCTCGTCACTGATCACTACCCTCCCTAAACTTTATGTTATACTCTAGCAGTATGGTCATTGTTTATCTGGCGCTCCAGATGGAGTAATCCTTAGGGGTATAGTCTGTGGCTGTAATAGCTGGATGGTGATGTATCCATATAAAGGGGTTTTAAGGGTTAAAAAGGAAGGCAGCCATCCTTCAGAGTGTGTCCAGAACTCTGCAAGACATGTAAGGAAAAAACAGGGAGGGGGAGGCGCCAACCTGAGTGTAGTATTAAAATGATGACTTTAATAGGATAAGATTAAAAACACTTACAAGATGATAGAAGATACATGCTCGTTAAAGTAAAGTGCAGTCCTGGCATTCCACATGGCTCTGTGGGTCCCACCGCTCAGGAGGCCAATAGAAGGAGCAGTCAGCTCCGAGCGCGTAGCCTTTCATCACTGCAGCCCTGATTGACAAGATTCCAGCCCTGCCTGCCTAGGTCCAATCAGACGACGGTGACATCACTTCCTATTCCACGGTCCATGCTGGTCTGTGTGGAGCTGCTTTTTTCCTTTGCTCCTGGAGAAATACTGTGATCCATTCCAGCCAGCTGCTCAATCTTTTCCAGCTATCTGGAACAGCAGTGGGACCCACAGAGCCATGTGGAATGCCAGGACTGCACTTTACTTTGACGAGCATGCATCTTCTATCATCTTGTAAGTGTTTTTAATCTTATACTCTAAAAGTCATCATTTTAATACTACACTCAGGTCGGCGCCTCCCTTCCCTGTTTTTTCCTTGTTATACTCTAGCCCTTTTTGAGGATTTCAGTTCTTAAAATGAACCACGAGAAATCTCCAGCTTTAAATATTTCTTGAAAGGAAAGCACACTAGAAGCCCTAAAAAGTCCTACAGGTTTCATTAGCAATCTGAGGCCCTCCCATATTTGGGCATTAACCTTACGCCCTCCTTGCACTCCCTATATGCCATGAAAAATTCCGCACTATACAAACGTCTTGCAACAGATATGGCTACGTGGAAACGCATCCCTCCATCGTGGTTTGGCAGACTACTGTAAGAAAACGGCTCTGACACGTCGGGCACACGCACGTGCGCATACTATTGCCCATAGAATTGTGCACAAGCGAACAAATATTAGGTACTTATATAGCGCTGTTAATTTACACAGCGCTTCACATAGATATTGTACATTCGCATCAGTCCCTGCCCTCAAGGAGCTTACAATCTAAGATATTGGTTCCTGACTTCAGCCTACTCCTGACCTTGCTCCTGTCTGATGCCTTGGTACCTCTCTGTCCGCATGTTGCTGACTCCGGCCATCCTTCTTACTACGCTTCTGTCTCCTGTTTTTTTTTTTTTTTTTTTTTTATATTCTTTATTTATCATTTTATATAAATAACAATGCATTTCCCTGCGGGGATAAGTCTTTAAACATAACCACTTTACATTTTATAACACAAGACATAGTGTCCCCTCCTACCCCCCAACCCGCCCTCCCCACCCCCCCACCCCTCAGGACCGTGCTAGTCTAGGGGAGCGTGTTTCCACATTCATACAATTATGATGGGTCAACGATCTCCTTCAGATAATCCCAAGTCCCTTTGAACTTGGTCCAGGCGGCCCATTTCCCTGAGTGCTCTTCTTCTTTAGGTTCGACTCCTCCCCTATCTAACTGCTCAATGTTATATATTTCGTTGGAGCTGGTCAACCATTCTCGAGTACAGGGCCTCGAGACGTTCATCCAGTTCAAGGATATCTGTCTCTTGGCTTCATCCAACATAATAGGGACTAGGGAAGACTTGTAGTTTTTTACCGAGTCCGGGGTCCCGTGGAAAAGGCAGACCCATGGGTCCTCGTCTAATGCTTTCCCAGTGATGACTTTTATTAACCTTAATACTTTTTCCCAGAAGATTTTTATAACGGGGCACTCCCACCAGATGTGGGCCATTGTTCCTAAAACTGGGCAGCCTCTCCAGCAGGTGTTTGGTTTGGTCCTATCCGTTTTGCTAACCCTATCTGGAGTGGCGTACCATCTCGCAAGGCATTTAAAGTGGCTTTCTGTTCTTCTGGTGTCTATTGCTACGTAATGGACCATCCTCAAGATCTTTTCTATCCCAGCTTCATTACATTGAGACCCCAGTTCCTGTTCCCACTTTTTAATATAAGGAGGTATCTCCAGTTCCTCCTCAGATCCCAAGATCCTATATATTTGCGTTATTGCCCTTCCCGTCTGTTCCTTTATGCAGAGCTGCTCAAATGGTCTAAGTTCCTCCATACTTCTAAGAGGTTTCGGGAGTCTCTCTATGAATTGGGAGAGCTGAAGGAACCTCCATCTGTTCATTACCCATAGATTAGATTCTGTACTTAGTTCTGAGAAAGTGCGAATTTGCCCCTTATGTAAAAAGTGTTTCAATTGTACCATATCATCCTTCAGCCAGCTCCCTCCCACCTCCCTCCTCCCTGGTTCAAAAAAAATATTGTCTTTCATGTGTATCAGTGGTGAGTTGTATGACCATTTGTTCTTACAGTGTATCCTTTCCCAATGTTTAAATGTGTTTAGCGTTAATTGTGATGTGTGAGTGCTCAGTGTTCTAAATTTTGGGGGATTCCAAAGTGCCTGTCCTAAATTTGTGTCGCTCAAAAAGTGCTCAATGTGAACCCAACGTTTATCCGTGTCTTTTTTGTTCCATTCCGTGATCCTAGATAGCACTACTGCGCTGTAATATCTGTTAAAGTCCGGTAGAGCAATTCCCCCTTTTTTCTTCCCCCTGCTTAGTACTGTATAGGCAATGCGTGTTTTTTTACCCCCCCAAACTGCCCCACTTATTAGCCTCCTAAGGGCTTTCAAAAAATATCCGGGTAAAGGGATGGGCAGCATTTGAAATTTGAACAGGATCTTGGGTGTTAGACTCATTTTTATCGCGTTGACTCGCCCCAACCATGAAAGAGGTCTGGTCTGAAGTCTTCTCGCTTCTCGCCTGATGTCGTCTAGCATAGGTATAAAATTTTTTACGAATAGTCTATTAAAGGAATTGGCCAATTTAATCCCTAGATATTCCATCTCCTCTTTCCAAGGGAAAGGGAAAACCGCAGCTAAGTGGTTTTCTTCTTGCTTATTTATGTTAATGTTTAAGCATTCGGATTTGCTGGAGTTTATTTTAAAATTCGAGACTTCTCCATATTTTTTAATAATGTGAAGTAAGTTGGGAAGGGTTATTCTAGGGTTAGTAACAAAGAACACAATATCGTCGGCAAAAGCCGCTAGTTTATGCTCCTCCGTTCCGACCCTTATGCCGCCGCAGTCCGCGTTGTTGCGAATGGCAGACAGCAGCGGCTCAAGGGTCAGGACGAACAAGAGAGGGGACAAGGGACAGCCCTGCCTTGTTCCATTGAACATCCTGAAGGGCTTTGAAGTTGTCCCATTTACTCTCACCATCCCTGCCGGGTTACTATATAAAGCCTTGACCCAGGAGACAAACCTCTGACCAAACCCCAAGGCCTCTAAAGTGTTCATCATGAACCCCCAGTCTACCCTGTCAAAAGCTTTTTCAGCGTCAATTGACAGGAATAGAGCTGGGGCCCACCTTGTTTACATACTTCTGATAGTAGAACCGCCCTAACCCCGTTGTCCCTACACTGTCTCCCTTTAACAAAGCCTGCCTGGTCTGGGTGCACAAGATTTGTCATTTTCTCTTTAAGCCTATTTGCTAAAACTTTTGCGTAAAGCTTGACATCTGCATTCAGAAGGGAGATTGGTCTATAACTAGAACACAACCTAACGTCCTTCCCTTCCTTCTGAATAAGTGTAATTGTAGCGGTCAAAGCCTCTATTGTCAATTCACCTCCTGTTCCGAGGCCATTCCAGAAACGGCAAAGCCTCGGGACCAGGATGTGTTTCATTTTTTCTAGGTAGAGAGAGGTGAAGCCGTCTGGGCCTGGACTTTTCCCCTTCGGAGAATCCCTTAATGCTGCCAAGATTTCCTCTTCTACCAAAGGTTTATCCAGTAGATCCCTGTCCTCCGCTGACAGGCCCCCTAGTCCTGCCTCCTTCAGGAATTCCTTGCTCCTATCTGAACGGGAAGTATCTTCTGCTCCCCGTTGCCCTATCGAGTATAGATCCCTGTAATACTTTTGAAATTCATCTGCTATGGCGTTGCTAGTCACTCTCACTGCCCCTCCTTTACTGAGTATTTTCTCTACGAAATTTCTGCTTCTTTTTTTCCTGATAATCCTGGCCAGATGTTTACTGGGCTTGTTGGCCCAGAAGTAGTTGTTCCTAGTTATAGCATTTATAGCTCTCTTGGCCTCTAGATCCATCGTGTCTCTTAACTCCTCCCTCTTGGCGACCAATGCATGGTAACTATCTAAATCATGGCCCTTAGCTTTTTTATGTGCTTGTTCCAAGGAAAAAATTTCCTCTATCAACTTTCCTCTGACTTCTCTTTTCTTTTTTTTCAAACCTGCACCTATTGAAATTAGGATGCCCCTTATATAGGCTTTGTGTGTGTCCCATAATATGGCTGGTGACACATCCCCCGTGTCGTTTGTTTTAAAGAAAAAGTCTGCTTCTTGTAGTCTCTCCACAATTTCGGGGTCTCTCAGTAGATCCTCATTCAGTTTCCATGAGCAAAGACGCCCTTGCGTATCTGGTATTCTAATCTGCATCACGATCGGGGAGTGGTCTGACAGGGTCATTACTTCTATTTTTGTTTCTTTGATCCAATCTAGCAGAGTGTGGTCTATAGGAAAATAATCCAGCCTGGAGTAGGTCCCGTGCACAGGGGAGAAGAATGTGTAGTCTCTCTCATTGGGATGCTGGAGCCTCCAGACATCCATTAACTGACTTTGGTATAGCTTGCGCCTGATAGCCCTGAGTGACACCTTCCCTGTCCCCTGGGCACGGGACGTACTATCCAGCTCCGGGTCTAGGCAAAAGTTTAAATCCCCTCCAAGATCACTTCCCCCTCTCCGAACTCGGACAGTTTTTTCAAAATCTGACCCAGAAAAACCGTAGGCTTCTTGTTGGGACAATAAACGTTTACTAGAGTGACCAATTTAGGTCCTAATTTGCCTTTTAAAAAAATGAAGCGACCATCTGGGTCTGCCAATCTTTCTCTTAGGGAGAAGTTTATGTCCTTTGAAAGTCCAATGGCGACTCCCCTCGACCCCCTATCGGGGGAGTCTCCATAGAACCACTGAGGGAACCTAGCAGAGAAGAGCCTAATTCTAGTGTCAAGGGTCAGATGAGTCTCTTGTAGGAGAATTACATCTCCCCTCAGCAGTTCCAGCTCTTTTAAAATTTTATGTCTTTTACAGGGCGAGTTTAACCCTTTCACGTTGTACGAGATGAATTTAAGTTCCAGCATAACTGGGGGTCAGCTCTCCTGTAGTATCCTCCCTTTTTCCTAGCACGTCCTGCGGTGCCCTCCCCACCCCCCCCTTCCTCCCCCCCATCCCCCCAGTGCCCCCCCTCCCCATCCCTCCACTACCCCCTCCCCCCCACCCATGGTGGAATTAACACCCTGAGTCCCCCAGATTGGAACTTCTCCCATTCCAATCTTCAGAACTCCCTCCCCAGGGTGGAGCTCCAACGAGAGCTCTAGCATCTACACTCCCTCCTGATGGAAGAGAGTGTATGAGAGGTATCTTGTCTCCTAAATACGGTGGAACCGCCCCTGATTCTCCACCCCCTCCCCACCCACCCCACCCCCATACCCCCCCGAGGACAAGTCACAACACCCCCCGGTGCCCCCTTCAGCCCATATTTTTGGTTTAAAACTCAAGGCCGTCCTCTTGCACAAAACTAGCCTATAGCCCCCCCCCCCCCCAGAAGGAAGAGGGGGAAGAGGAAGGGGGGGGCGGGCCGACCAGGAGAAGATAAAACAAGGGGTGGAGAAAAAAAAAAAAAAAAGAAAAGGGGAAAATCCTCTCCACTATCGCCCCCCCCCCCCCAACAGGTCAAAACATTCTAGTATTTTAGTCCTCAGAGTCTCTCAATCAATTTTAACCTGAGACATATCTGGGATGGGAATGCCCAGACTGTCGCAGAAGTCCTGTGCCTCTTCCAAATATCTCATCCTGCTTGATCTACCGTCCTTTAGAACTATCAGGGATGTTGGGAACCCCCAACTGTATTTGAGATTTGCTTTCCTTAGCTGCTCCAAAATTGGTCTCATCTGTCTTCTACGGGCAAGAGTTCCTGCAGATAAGTCGGAGAATATCTGTAGCTCTTTGTCTTCGAACATTATGGGGGGGGCTCCCTTCAAATTCTTCCATATTTTCTCCTTGTCTTCGTATTGGTGGAATTTAACGATCACGTCTCTTGGGGAGTCTTGCTTTACATGAGGAGGCCTTCTTACTCTGTGCACCCTGTCTATCGAGATGGGCTCTTCTTTTCGCTTTCCCATAATAGGGTTAAAGATTTTCTTCATCTTTTCCCCTAGGTCCTCGTTTTGTTGCTCTGGGATTGACCTAATGCGTAAGTTTTGTCGCCGGCTTTGGTTCTCCTGTTCTTCCAACCGAAATACCATGTTGCGGTTTTCATTCCGCAGTTTACTGACTTGATCCTTTAATTCGGAGATTTCTTTGGTATGGCGCCCTGAAACTTCCTCCACCTCCTCCACTCGACGCAGAAGGTGACCCATGTCTGCCCGGACATTAGATATTTCAGTTTTTATCACGTTTTCTAACTTAGTAAACATTTCAATAAGTTCTGTTTTACTTGGTACTAGCGCCATTATCCTTTGTTCATCCGCAGAACTCCAGACAGATGCCCCCTCCAAATCAAATTCTTCGCGGGCTTTGTCCCCCAGACCCCCTTTTTGCTTCTGTTGCTCTTTCTTTTTATCCTTTGACCCTGGTTGTTTCGTCTCCATACCCAGACTTTTGGCGCTTGCTTCTTTTAAATATTTTTGGATGGAGCTGGTGTTGAGGCTATCTCTGGTACTCTGGGGTTCAGTTGTTCGCGTTGAGCAGCCTCTCATACTTTCACCTTTGCTGCCGTTTACAACTACCCCTTGCTCGAGCCTATTTACCCTGGGCCTGTTCTCCACCCAAGGGACTAAGATTATCCTGTGGTATACCTTCACTGTATGGGTGGGTGGTAGAACAATCTAGATGTGGAGGGCGGGAGGGGAGTGGGGGGGGAGAGCACCTCGCCCCCCTGGTCCGTCTGTGTAACTCGGGGCTTTAAACGTCCGATCAGCTTATAGTCTAGAAAAAGTTGGTCGCCCCCTCAGCTGGCTATGATATGATTCACAGGGGGGTTGTGTTAAAGAAGGTTCATTTGGTCCACCGGAGCTAGTACTGCCCTCCCCCGGAGCTCCCGGCGTGAGCAGCCTCAAGGCCAGCAAAAAAAAAAAAAAAAAAAAGAATGCTGTGCGTTTTACCTTTCCCTTTCCCTTCTTTACTTCCTCCCTCCTCCTCCTTTTTCTCTGCCCCCTCCACACTTCTCCCTCTCCAATAAGAGATTCTCTATGGGGTTTTGTTCACAACAAAGTGTCGATGGGAGAAGGTATATATGGAGAGCAAGCTTTTGGCCAACTTTTTACCGCCCAGGGAAGGAAGATATCAGTACACAGCCATGTTGGGAGGATCATATATCTTCTAGTTTTCCTCTATTTCCAACTGATAATCTCACTCTTATGTTCATGGGAGAAAACACAGTTCATAGGTCAGACAACTTTCAATATTCATGCTTCTAGTGCCGGGCTTGGGTGGCCGGGGTTGTATTGTTTACTTTACATCTTTTCAAACCTTATTTCTTTTATCAACAATTTTTCGGTCTGCGATACATGCAGCTCGGGGTTTAAGCAGATACGTTGTTCCCTACCGTACTGGTGAGGAGTCGCGGTACTGCAGCCAGGGTTGGGATCCCCTGCCTCTGGTTCGTTCCCAGTGATAGTTTCCAGAGAGATCATCTGCCAGCGATACTGATTGGAAGTACGGAGCCCAGACTCTGCTCCTCCGCTCGGGGGGGGGGGTCCGCGGATGCCTTCTCCCTCTGTCATGTCAGCGGTGGGGAGGCAGGGGGGGGACGGAAGGCAAGGCGGGCCAGTCCAGGAGACGGTTAAAACACCCAGCCCGGTCCGTGTCTCAGCGGTCTCTCACCCAGCGAGACATCCGGACGCTCTGTCTCTAAACCTCCGCCAGAGCTGACGCTGGGCTCCTCCCTCGTGCAGACGTCACACGCCCATCGCCCGCACCTGTCTCAGTCTCTTCTGTCTCCTGTTTGGCTTCACATTACCTCCGAATGCCTGCTCTGGCTGCCCCGCATCCCAGTTTCAGTGGACACAGTGTGCTCTTGTCTCAAGCCTGCAGAGAGCTCAGACAAGCTGAGCATCCTGAACCTGCAAGCCTGGTGGAGTGCCTTTTTAACCTCGACTGATCTATCTGGCATCATTGCAGTTCCTGACCTAATGTTCGGCCTGTCTCACCAAGTTTTAAACTCCAGCCACAAGCAATACTTGTGTCCCTCCTGTCCCTTGGCACCATCTGTTCCAGTGGGGCCTGGGCTGGAGATACAAGAGTGGCGGACCTCATCATTTCAGACCCACTTCAGATACGTGACAACTACACTCCCTGAAGATGAATATCCTCCAGAGAATTTTATATTTATTTTATAATTTACGAGTGGCACTGGTTCAGTCTGACTGGATCACATTTTAAAATAAGTTATTCTCCTTTTTTTGGGAAGACAAGAGGCCTAGGGTGAATAAGCGCAAATTATTTACACCAAAACAAAAAAGATGTTGGAGGGTCCCAGATTTACTTAAATATTTTTATGCAGCCCAGAAGGCTCAGCTTACCAGATTTAATTCCCTCCAGCCCCATCCATTGTGGATGAAATTGAAATCCTATTCTGCCTGTCTAGGCTGATCTCCAATGCCATGTGGCTGCCGATGAAGGACCGGCCTTGAATCCTGTGCCCTTTCCTTTCATTTTTGCTACAGGACAGACTTTCCAAGCCACACAAATTTAAATCACCCCATAGTCATTTGGCTTCAATACTTTGAAACAGAGAATTCACACCAGCAGACCTCTGATCATAGGGGAATTTTGACAAAACAAACTCTGATAAAGAAGCACCAATTGCCTGAGTCGGAATACTTTTTAGTATGCTCAGATAGCACATTATTTGATCACTTTACCTTGTGAGTCCGATATGGTATCTAGGTCATCTATAGAATACTTATGCCACAAGTATGATAGACCTTGAACTTATATATTAGAGATATATGCTATTCTAACATATACCTCAGCTAAACAGGGTTATATGGAAAAATGGGAACAGGATCTCCAGGAAAGTTTTGAGCTAGATGAATGGCACTGGATAGCCCAGGAAGCTTCAAGGTCTCTCATCAATATTTCTATCATTGAGGCAAATTTTAAAGTGCTATTGAGATGGTATATGGTACTAGCCAGATTGGCTACCTATGTCCCGAATGTGTCTCCAATGTGTTTCCCAGGCTGTGGTCATGATGGGACAGTATACCACATATGGTGGCAGTGTCCTAAGATGAGGCGATCCTGGATCAGAGTTTATAATTTTATTTGATACCCTCACCCAAATGAATCTGACCAAGTCTCCAAAGCTTGCTCTGCTGGGATGCAAGGTGGAGGAAGCTTCAAATAAAAAAAATATGAGCTGACTCATCACCTTTATATTTGTATCTGCAAAAAATACCAAAAATTGGAAGTCAGCAACTATACCTTTTTGGAAATATGACAGAGGTCGTCTTCATAGACGACACATTTAATTATAACTGTAAAGTATATTGATACATGCCTTTTGTTTCCTTTTTACTCTGTATTTACAATGTTCTTCATATGCATTCTATATAGTGGAAATCCACAATGTTTGTAATAAAAATATTGAAAATGAAAAAAAATGTTTTTATTTCTTAGAGAAGTAACTTTGTTCAATAGGGATATTGTACAATAAAAGGTTACAACACTGCAAGAAATTCAAGATGGGATTTTCCTAAAATTACAAATAATGGTTAATCAAAGTTAAATAGTTGTATTTTTTACAGCAATAGTAATTGTGGTACTGTAGTAATGTATAGTGTATTCTACATTTAACGAATGATGACAAAATCTTCATTGTACATTTTTAGACAACCAAGTGCAGTTTTAAAAAGAAATATATAAAATGTGGTATGTAGTAAAGACAATAAAAAATATTAAGATACAACCTGCTTTAGCTGTAGCAATGAAAGTAAATAAAAACAAAATGTGCTTATAAAAAAAAAAATGGGTCTTAGTCCCTCACTAGATATTGAAACGAAGGATTTCTAAAAATTATTTTACCAACAAAGTGGGGTTAACTTACTAAAGGCAAATAGGCTGTTCACTTTGCAAGAAACATTTTCCATAGTACTATAGGTTAAATTTCACTTGGGAAATCAGGTGCAAGAAAAATAACAAAACTGTATTTTTGCGTGCACATTGATTGGATGGTGGAAGTCAGCAGAACATTTAATTTACTAAGTTAATGGATACCCAAATAAAAGTGAAAATTCCCTCGCAAAGAGAAAAGCCCATTTGCCGTAAGTATTCCCTTGCAAAGTGAAAAGCCCACTTGCCGTAAGTAAATGCACCCCAGCGTTTCTCAGAGTTTGTGATGAATACCACTGGAGGTGCACACAGACAATGGCAAAGGCATTACGACTTCTTTGATCCGAAACAAGCAGCTGAAGCAGGCTTTCTAATTTCTAATTATATTGATGATATGCTTGTTTCAGGTCAGTGATAAACGAAACTAAATTTTGACAACATAACAAGCAAGGTAGTCAGGCTTAGGACCTGAATTTACGAGCTTTGGGCTTGTAATGATGTTATCAGTTTGACACACTCCTGAGATAATTTAGAATGTATTTACATGTGCATCAGAACTTCAGGTGAACTCCTTCTAACCAGCATTTGACGTGCTTTAAACAAGTTTTGCATTCTCATAGTCTTGTATGGGAATGCAAAACCCACTTGAAGTAGGTCAAAAGCCCATCGATATGGACCCTAAGGTGAGTGTAGTCATATTACATTTTGCACCAATAGTTTTCAGGTTTTTATAGGTCCTGGCAGTACTCCCACATTTCCACCAGGACATGTAATAAAGGTAACCAAAAAAGTAGGGTTGCACCGATACCACTTTTTTAAGACCGAGTACAAGTACCGATACTTTTTTCAAGTATTCGCCGATACCGATACTTTTTTTAATGTCATGTGGCAGTGGCACTAATATGCAGCAGTGTCAGTATTTTTTTTTATTTTTTTCAATTTTATTTTATACAATTTTCATTATTTTTTACAATTTATATATTTTTGTTATTTATTTTTTTACAATACTTTTCTTTTTTTGGGGGCGGGGGGGAGGGAAGTGGACGGTGTCAGTGTTTTTTTTTTTTTTTTTTTTACAATTTAACTTTACATTTTCTTCTTCTTCTTCTTCTTTTTATCAGCGATGTTGGGGGGTTTGGTGAGATGTCAGGGGTCTAAACAGACCCCTGACATCTCCCCTTTGAGAAAGAAAAGGGAATGAGGATAGAGATTCCCCAGTCCCTTTCTCTGCAGCCTCAGCTGCACTGAAGATGAATGGACAGGAGACAGCGGCTCCTCTCCATTCATAAACTGAAGCATCGTACACATTTTACAATGCTCAGTTACAGTTATGAATGGACAGTCAGGGATCCCTGACTCTGTTCATTCTGAAAAGAAAGAAGCCAGTAAATTACATATTTACCGGCTAATTCCTCCGCTCTCCATCCTGACAGATTCAGCACAGGTGGGGCTGGAGGAGAGGCCGGAGAGCCAGGGAGGACACAGGGGAACCTGAAAGGAGGACACGGATCAGGACCTGGAGGACACAGAGGTGGACCCGGAGGATGACACGGGTCGGGACCCTGAGGAGGACACAGGGGACACGGGAGCACAGTGGGGGACTCGGAGGAGGACACAGGGGACAGTTGGTGCGGCGGTGTGGGGCAGTTACAAGCACTGATCTCTCTGACAGTCGCGGGAGGGAGAGGAGAAGTGGCTTTCAGAAATGCTATACAGGGAGATCGGTGCTTGTAACTGCCCCCCCCCCTGAACTGATCATGTGTGAGGCTACTGAGGTATCGGGTCAAACATCAGAGCCTTTGCACGACTACAAGTACTCGTGTAAATGCTCGGTATTGGCACCGATACTAGTATCGGTGCAATCCTACAAAAAAGGATGGATGATTGTTGAATCAACTTCATAGGTTACTGTAGACTCTGTTGCCACCTTCTAGACATTAGTATCTTGAATAGATGTGCCCTAGGAAAGCAAGTGTGGACAATGGCACAGTAATCTGTGACCAATAATGGCCGGAAGAAGACAGTATACAGAGTGAAGTGGCAGTATTAGCTAACAGTGCCCAGATATACAACTGTTACAGAATAGATAAGGAGGTGGCACATATAGCCAACAAAGATTCCACTTTATAACCAGTTTGTTTACAGGTGGCAAAGTCCATGACTGAGGTACACAACTAAATTCTGTCAAACAAGGCACTAAACTTATCGGGTGAATTTACAAAGCAATGCACAAGGAGAAACAGACACCAAAAAGTGCAAGTAGAACCATATTTATCAAAGGCTTTGTAATATTTTATATTCATGTTTGCATTTCTGGAATTTTTGTATCAAAATTATTTTTGCATTTGTTTCAAGTGAAGTTTTAGCTTTGCCAAGGGCATGTATTTGCTGTAACAGCAATAAAGGTGGATTACCCACATGAAGCTGCAGAGTGAATTTGTCTTGACTAGTAACACAGTGCACTTAGTCTGTACTTATTTTTTTCTCCCATTCCTTGCAAATTTGCTTGGCGAAAAAAAAATTCCAAATTACTTCCATGACAGTAAAAAAAGAAAAATAAAGAAAAAGAAGAAGAAAAAGAAAATATAATGGTAGAATAGAACCAAATTCATGCAGTTGCCTAGGCAGAGTACCAGACTGACTCTCAATTTAAAATCATTCGTCAAGATTTCAAGGTTAACCTGTATTTTTTTGCTTTTTAAGAAAATTATTAAAAAACTTGGTTTCTGGAATGCTAATATCCATGCAGCAGTATGACTGTATATATTTGATTAGTGATTAATCAGATTTTAAGTAAACTATCCATCTTACTTTGTTTTTTAAATAAGCATAGCAGAAGAATAGGACAAGCAACAACAACAAAAAAAGAACAAAAAACATATATATTGTTATATATGTACATATATAATTAAGAGTTGTTCAGGATAAATACAAAATTTGACCCTTGCTCCTGACACCCCCCCCCCCCCCCCCAAAAGTCCTGCTTTTTCTGGGATTAAAGAGTTGAAAGTTGCATTTTCTGATTTTGCATTGTGGGTCAATTATTAAAGTACTTTTAAACCCATAAGTTATGAATTATAAAGTGTTATAAACACTTACGTTGCCCAGGCCATCTATTCTGTAGGAGATGAACTTAAATATCTGGCAAGGCAGATTTCCATGTATAGGGTGGCTCCGATGTCTAGCAGGATCTCCCTGGAGCCATCCCTATGTGTACGCTCCAGAGCACAACTAAAGCCGTACGAAAACAGACTGCAGAGTCTCAATAACAGGTTGCTAGTTAGCAAGCTTAGCCTACCTCTTCCTCCACTCACTAGCTTTAACCTGACATTTGGACTGACCAATGCTCCTGTGTGTTTACCGTATGGTCAGGAGGTCCTTGTGTGACTGCACTGTGTGCACTTTTTCAGGCGAAAAATAAAAAAAGGCATAGTGCAGCTAGTGCGTTTGATCTGTAGTTAGTTTAGTGATAAGGGTTTTAAACCTTTTACACGATGAGAGTATCGGACGAATAATCAGCTGTCTTTTTTTTTTGCATGCTAATCTCCATACCGAAAATGAAGAGTTTACTAAAGGTACAAAAATTCTCGTACGTCAGAATACAACCTTGGAAGTGATGTAATGTGTTGTATTGTATTGTATGGTATTCTTTTGTTTCCGAGCACGCATGGCCTTGGTCTTCTCATTTTTTTTTCAGACAATTACTGTACTGATTAAACTAAAATCACTTGTTCTGGTATCATACAAGAAAACTTTTAATGGAAAACTTTGAATGTACGGTCGTGATCGGCTCTCGAAAGCTGTGTACTAATGATCAGATTATCGTACGATTGCTTGGAAAGCTGTATTTTACGTCAGATTTTCTGATCGCGTGTACTAGGCATAATACTACTTTAAGATATAGCTTTCTACACAGCAGCAGGGAAAAAGGGATCCCATTGCTTCATACCTGGATTGCAGAGATAAGACCTTTTTAGTTTTTTACCCATCCTGAACAAAAAACCCTTCTAAGAATAGTGCTTTTGACATTTAGTCAAATTCTGTATTGTAAATGATAGGCGACAGTACACTTTTAGGCTTCATGTACATGGACGTTTTTACAACCTCTCCTGGACGATTTAACTTGACAGATAGTAACCCATGTTTAAAATGTCAGTTTTTCCGCGTTTGTGTTAAAAAAAATTTTTTTTTTTTAATGTCTGCGTCTGCACATGCGCGGCTACTTGACAGAACATCGGAAAACTACGTCTTTGCCGTTCTGCGCATGCACTTCCAACTTACGAACATTTCTGACTTAAGAACAAACCGGCAGTCCCTAACCCATTTGTGACTCGGGGACTGCCTGTGTGTGTGTGTGTATATATATATATATATATATATATATATATATATATATATATATATATATATATATATATATATATACACACACACACACACACATATATATATACATATATATATATATACACACACACACACACACACACATATATACACATACATACATACACACACACACACACAGGAAGTCCCCGAGTTACGAACACAATAGGGACTGTAGGTTTGTTCGTAAGTCGAAGTTGTTCGTAAGTCGCAACACTGCATTTGTAAGTGTAACTTCCGGTTGGAACACTGCATTCGTAAGTGTAACGTGCGCCTGTGCATGGATGTGGGATGTTCCAGGCGCTTATTATGTTATCTGGGGCTCTTCTTGCCATGCAGTACTGCAGTATGGGATGTGTCCGGAGGTATCCAGGACCAGCATGGAGCACAAGTGGCTGGCATTTGAAGCCGCTCCTAACTCGGGGACTGCCTGAGTTACGAGTTACCGCGTTTAGAAGTGTTTGGTGCTTGAAATGCCTCTGAAATCAGCTTCTGAACTCATTTTTTTGCCTTCCAAAAAAAGCCTCTAAACTCAACTGCCTAGAAACGACTATAAACGACCCTGTGTAAATGTACTGATAAGATAACATAGAGGTGAGTTCAAGAGCAGTTGAAAAAATGCCCAACTGCTCCTAAACGTCCGTTTAGCAGCAGCAGTGTACATGAGGCCTTAACATACAAGTTTCTGAATGCAAAATATTTTGTATAAGTGCTTAATGTAATTCATTTTGCGGTGTCTTAGCCATTAAAAAGGCATCAAGCTTATCTGAGAGCTCCAGTGTAATGCATATCTAGTATTTCACACTCACAAAATGTTTAAGGTGTTTCTTTAGTTTAAATGTACAAATATGCTTCATTAGTAAAAACAAAGGGAAGCACCATTCTAACTGCACACTCTACACTGAGGAATACAAGGTTAGTTATTAAATGGATTGCTACAGTAATATAAATCTATGTGCAACGTTTAAAAAAAAAAAAACAATATGGGGCTTCCCTTACGGGAAGCAAGTGCTATATAGTTAAGGTGTCATTTGGTCCATACAAGTCTACAACAAAGGGTACCCCCTATTTGGTCCATCAAAGTCTACTACAAAATAGGGACCAGTATAATAATTTTGTAAAGCTATTCATTTTGCAGTTAGGTGACTGGTGTGCCATGAACTTGTCACAGCTTTCCAAGGTATCCTTTGTCTCTTCTTAATGTTTTGCAAGCATGTGACGCTGCAAAGTGCTGCGCTCTCCGAAACGCATGTGGCAGACTTCACATTGGTGAGGTCGTTCCCCAGTATGGCTCAGCTGATGACGTGTCAGCTCACCAATGTCCCGAAACCTGCGACGGCAAATTTGGCACTGGCAAGGTTTCCCACCAAAGTGAGTATACTTATGACGCGTAAGATGAGATGTCCTCTTAAAAGCTTTGCCACAAATCTTGCATACGTGAGGTTTCTGCTGGGAATGGGCAATGCTGTGTCTCTGGAGGTAGGAAAGATACTCAAATATCCGAAAGCACACTGGACATTTATAGACCTTTCTTGGTGCTGCAGACTTTGAAACGTCAACACGTGTAATGTCTGAGCTGGAATCATTAGTTGGAATATTATCTTTTGCAGTTTTAGACTCTTCTACAACCACAGTATAAGGCAGACCTTGGCTGTCAATAAGTAGAAATCTCCTAAAGGTGGAGCTTCCAGATTTGTCTTTTGGTATGGAACCAGCAAGTTCCCCTTTTGGTTCTTCAGGTGGTAAACGAATATATTTATCTTTTTGAATGCTACTTACTGCGCTATCATTTTGAATAAAGGTGCCACTTGCAGCAGGTAATTCCTTATATTGAATATGTTGCTGATGGAGCACTTTCTGGTTTAATCTCTCAGCTGTGCGCACTAAAGACTCCTGACCACTTAATTTCATTCTCCTCAATGGCTGACTTGTACCACTCTGAAAGGGCACATTATTAAGCCTCACTACTCTCTTGTGGGAAGGATGGAATGGAATTCCATGATAAAAGCTTGAATCTTCATTATTATGATCATCATCTTCAATTAAAATTGGTTCTGTTTTTATACTGATTTTATCCCTAGAAACTTTAAAAGCAGGATCTTTGGTATTACTATACTTGGAAGCACTGATTTTTGCACCTCCTCTGAGCATCGGCGAATGTGTCTTCTCCTGTTTTGTAATATAGGAACAAGTCATTTCCTTGTTCAGTGTAGGCAGCTTTTTAAGTTGCATTTCATAAGGTGCCTTAAAGTTCTGTACACTGTTTCCATAAGTAATAAATGCTACATTTTCTCTGTGGTCCAAAGAATCTGGTCCTAGGTTGACCCACTTGTTTACTGAATGTTTATTGACCATTACCTTCCTGCTTTCTTCACCATAACCTTTGTTCATTTCCCCTTGATCTAATGATACGCGGCCACATCTATAACTGGTTCTGCCTTCAACATGCAGCGACCTGCCCTCCAGCTGTGCAGGCTCTTCCTTTGCCATTACAATGGCTGTTTTTTTTAGTCTTTCCATAGACAAGTATTTGCTATGATTTACTTGTAAGGTCCTTGGTAGAGTCAATTCTTTTTGTTGGTTCAGAAATTTAAGGTTAGTTGCAGCCATTCTCCAGCCTTCAGGATCCATTCACTAAGACAGTATATATCACACTAAAAAGGGACACAAGGATTCTGTGCACCTACAGAACAACATAATACCATTACTAAACATTTGCATATTATTTGTTATCACTGTTCAAACATATTATCTGATAAATTGTATGAAAAAATCACAGTACTGCATATAAAGAGATAATAGTCACAGTATGCAGGTATCAGGGGGTTCACATCAACAGCACGTGATCTAAGACAGCCTTTTTCAACCAAGGTGCCTTCTGGGTTCCTCAGGGGTGCCTTGACAAAGTGCCCAAAAATTGTCCAAAAATTTGTGTAAAAGCCAGGGGTGAATCAAGCTTGCAGTTTTGTTACACAAAGCCATAGGTTTTCATTGTGCAGCATTGCAGACTTGGGCACTGTGTAGGCTAATTGATGGCATCCTAACAACCAATGATAACATTGGTAGATAAGGAGGACATTGGGTTTCTTCACAGCTTCCTCATATGTCCCTCTCCTGTTCCTCTCCATCAGCTCCGGGGTCACATTAGCTGAGGGATAGCCAAAAATGCAGGAAAACTAGTCAGTACCAGCGTGCAAAAGTATAATGCTTTGTAAGAATAAATCACCTCTAAGGTTGGGTGTCCTATGTATGTGGATTTGGCTGCATTATGTAAAACTATTTGCTTAGTTCTTTACATTTTAGAATGAGGTGCCTCAAGAGATGGGAGATGATATGCTGTTGATGTGAAACCCCTGGTAATACCTGCATATTGTGGTGCTGCACTATTGAACACTTTGTGGTCAGACATTCATCTGCTAACAGATCACCAGGTCAAGTGTAATCAGAAATGTCTACTGTAGAACCAATGCACGCATCAGAGGTCTTGTGGAGGAGGGACACCCCTGGTCAGCTTGGGAGCAGACTTGGCAGATTGGAGAGGTGTACTCTATTTCTGGCATATTCAATCTCCTACAGGGATTGGGTAACAGCTATGAAAATCCAATACTTTGCTTGAAGTACAGCATTGCACTGAAGGTGTAATTTATTTGTGAACCAACTTATCTCTTCGGATCGAAATAAAAAACACTTGTGTATTCATAATTGAAGGTGGTCATTTTTGCTATTAACACCTTCCCGTCCGGCCTATAATAGAATGACGGCCAGGCGGTGGCTTTACCGTTCTGACATCCTTCAGAATGGGCCGCTTGTGTGCGCCAAAGGGGGGGGAGCACAGGGCGGCAATCGACAGTAAGCTGTTTCCCTCTGACACAGCACATCACTGATCAGTGTAAAGAGCCAAAGACGTAGGCCCTTTACCATGTCATCGGCTGTGTCCAATCACAACTGATCAGATGTAAACAAATGCCGGTTATCGGCATTTCCTTTCCTCAGCATTGTCTGTGTCTGAGGAAAGGAAAGTCAATAACCGGATTTTTTTTTTCCAGTCTTTTTTTTTGTTTTTGTTTTGCAAAAAATAAAAAACCCAGTGGTGATTAAATGCCACCAAAAGAAAGCTCGGTCTCAAAAAAATGATAAAAATTTCATTTGGGTACAGTGTTGCATGACCGCACAATTGTCAAAATGTGACAGCATTGAAAGTTGAAAATTGGCCTGGACAGAAAGGGGGTGAAAGTGCCCAGTATTGAAGTGGTTAAGAAACCTGACTAGTACATGAATCAACAGCATGTGAATAAAGTACTACTACAAAGTAGTGATATTCCTACACAAGTAACCATTGCCTGAAAAGCTACAAACGTACAGTGCCTTATAAAAATATTCATACCCCTTGAAATTATCCAAATTTTGTCATGTTACAACCAAAAACGTAAATGTATTTTATTGGGATTTTATGTGATAGACCAACACAATGTTTTTCAAAATTATTTACAAATAAATATATGAAAAGTGTGGTGTGCATTTGTATTCAGCCCCCTGAGTCAATACTTTGTAGAACCACCTTTCACTGCAATTACAGCTGCAAGTCTTTTTGGGGATGTCTCTACCAGCTTTGCACATCCAGGGAATGACATTTTTGCCCATTCTGCTTTGCAAAAACAGCGCAAGCTCTGTCAGATTGGATGAGGAGCATCATCTGAACAGCAATTTTCAAGTCTTGCCACAGATTCTCAACTGGATTTAGGTCTGGGCTTTTACTGAGCCATTCTAACACATGAATATGCTTTGATCTAAACCATTCCATTGTAGCTCTGACTGTATGTTTAGGGTCGTTGTCCTGCTGGAAGGTGAACCTCTGCCCCAGTCTCAAGTCTTTTGCAGTCTCTTACAGGTTTTCTTTTAAGAATGCCCTGTATTTGGCTCCATCCATCTTCCCATCAACTTTGACAAGCTTCCCTGTCCCTGCTGAGGAAAAGAATCCCTACAACATGATGCTGCCACCACCATGTTTCACGGTAGGGATGGTGAGTTCAGGGTGATGTGCAGTGTTAGTTTTCCGCCACACATAGAGTTTTGCTTTTAGGCCAAAAAGTTCAATTTTGGTCTTATCTGACCAGAGCACCTTCTTCCACATGTCTGCTGTGTCCCCCACATGGCTTCTCGCAAACTGCAAACGGGACTTCCACCATTTCGTCCAAGTCTCCCATCCCACCGGGAGGCCCAAGCAACCAGCCGGCGCCAGTTTTAAAAAATAGAAAGTATTCAAAAATGCCAATCTTGATGTTTTGAATACTTTCATGTGCAGAGGAGGGGTTTGGGATCTTAAAGACCCCTGATCCTTCCATAAAAAGAGTACCTGTGCTGCCTATTACTGTCACAAGGGATGTTTACACTCCTTGTGACAGCAATAACTTTTTTTTTTTTTTAAAGGACAGTGTAAAAATAGAAAGTTTAAATCTACAGAATATCAGCACCTGATATCGGCTATCGGCCTGAAAGGCAGCTGAAAAATCGATATCGGTCCACCCCTACTTTGAACAATGGCTACAGAGCAATCTTAAAAGAAAACCTGTAATGCCCCGTACACGCGGTCGGATTTTCCGATGGAAAATGTCCGATCGGAGCGTGTTGTCGGAAATTCTGACCGTGTGTGGGCTCCATCAGACATTTTACATCGGATTTTCCGACACACAAAGTTTGAGAGCAGGATATAAAATTTTCCGACAACAAAATCCGTTGTCGGAAATTCCGATCGTGTGTACACAAATCCGATGAACAAAGTGCCACGCATGCTCAGAATAAATAAAGAGATGACAGCTATTGGCCACTGCCCCATTTATAGTCCAGATGTACGTGTTTTACGTGGTTTAGAACGATCGGATTTTCCGACAACTTTATGTGACCGTGTGTATGCAAGACAAGTTTGAGCCAACAATCCAAGGATTTTGTTGTCGGAATGTCCGAACAAAGTCCGACCGTGTGTACAGGGCATTAGAGTTTGCAAAAGATTTGAGACTGGGGCGGAGCTTCGCCTTCTAGCAGGACAATGACCCTAAACATACAGTCAGAGCTACAATGGAATGGTTTAGATCAAAGCATATTCATGTGTTAGAATGGCTCAGTCAAAGTCCAGACCTAAATGCAATTGAGAATCTGTGGCAACTAAGACTTGAAAGTTGCTGTTCACAGACGCTCTCCATCCAATCTGACAGAGCTTGAGCTATTTCACAAAGCAGAATGGGCAAAGTTATCACTCTCTAGATGTGCAAAGCTGGTAGATACATCCCCAAAAAGACTTGCAGCTGTAATTGCAGCACAATGTGGTTCTACAAAGTATTGACTCAGGGGGACTGAATACAAATGCATGCCACACTTTTCACATATTTATTTATTAAAAACGTTGAAAACCATTTATCGTTTTCCTTCCACTTCACAATTATGTGCCACTTTGTGCTGGTCTATCACATAAAATACATTTACGTTTTTGGTTGTAACATGACAAAATGTGAAAAATTTCAAAGGATATGAATACTTTTTAAAGGCACTGTTGTGTCAATAACAGAGGACTTTGCTAGTATGCAGGTTTCATTTTGGATGTATTTGACTCTTCATAGAAACAACTGGTTTTATTTTTGGAGACATGCAGTACGCTGACACCTGTGCCCACAGCAGAGAGCATTCTTCCCTTGGGGAGACCTTTATAAGCACTGACACCTGG
Source organism: Lithobates clamitans (assembly GCA_037952925.1). NCBI lineage: Eukaryota > Metazoa > Chordata > Amphibia > Anura > Ranidae > Lithobates > Lithobates clamitans. The sequence goes on from JBBGZY010001072.1 coordinate 8,017,976, forward strand.
AGAGCAGAATAAATTAAGGTCTGAACGCTTTATTATTTAGTTCTCCAAGTAATACTTTCAAATTTAAGAAAAGTGCTCCTAAAAAAGAAGTCAGATTTACTGGCAACACCTTTTCCAGTGACCTTTAGGATGATCCCAACCAATGGACAGGAACACAAAAGATTAACATAAACATTAACAAATAAATGCTGCTTAGTTATACAAAAAAACAAAAAACAAAAAAAACAACCAGCAATAACATCAGTTCTTATGTACTTAAAGGAGAAGTCCAGCCTGAGCATGTTTGGCTGGGCTTTTCCTATGGGTCACAGGAGTGCAATTAGTTTTGCACTCCTGTGACCCGTTTAAAGCAGAGAGCGGTCTAAAGTCGACTCTCTGCTGACATCGCTGGAATCAGTCCAAGCACCCCATAATCCCGACTCTGGGAGTCTGGATCTGCCAGGTGCCAGGACTGATAGTCTCAGCCTCTCAACTCCCTGCTGAGACGTCCCCCGCCCCTCCCCAGCTGAGCATGTCATATTGACAGCCGAGAGAACCAAGCCATCGGTGGTGTTCTGTTCTCAGTGCAGAGGCGGCAGGGGACAGATGCAGAATCCACCTAGGTAAGTATGATTATGTCAAAAAAGTGAAAACCCATACTTTAGTATTGGTGCCCTAGAAAATAAAAAAATACTTTTCTGCTAAACTGCATGCCTGCAGGATGGAAGAGACCTTTGGTTGCTGGTTTCTTGAAAGCTTAAAGAGGAAGTAAACTCCCCCGGTTTGTTTGTACCTATAGGTAAGCCTATAATAAGCCTTACCTATAGGTACTGTAAATATCTCCTAAACGTGCACCGTTTAGGAGATATTTATTGTATACGCCGCCGATGATTTCATCGGCCCATGCGCTTTGAAGGAACGACCGTCCATGCTGATTCGTCAGAGCCCTGTGCCATGACCAGCGGCTCCTGCGCGCATGCACGGGAGTGGCGTCATCGCGGCTCCGGCCACTTACAGTGCCAGAGCCCACGAACCCAGGAGGGAACACCAGGGAAGATGTCAGCCGTCTCAGTGGTGTACGGGCTCCGCTGGAGGGCTTCATTTTAAGATAAGTATTTCATAATATATATATATATTTCATAATGTGATGCATGCTAGCTCATTATGCCTTTGTCTTGCAGGTTTGTTTTATTTATTTATTTATTTATTTTTAATTGGGGTTTACAACCTTTTTAATGCCTTTATTGTTTCCTTCAAATAAGACCAGAACGGAGTTCAGTTCCTTCCAAGAAGACTTCTCTAATTATCCAAAAAGATAGTGCCTACCATCTAAGCCAGGGGTCTCCAAACCTTCTAAACAAAGGGCCAATTTACTGTCCGAGACTTTAGAGGGGCTGGACTGTGGCCATTGGGAGTATAAAATGTCCCAGCATCACTGGGAATAAACAAGGCCCCGTCATTGGTGTTATTGGGCCCCATTGTTGGTGTCCTTGGGAGGAACTGTACTCCATTGTTGTTAGTGAATAAAATAGCACCCCAAGGGGCACATAAAAGCAAGCAAAGGGCCGGATCTGGCCCGGGCCGCAGTTTGGAAACCACTGATCTAAGCAACCAAATTCTGGGCATTAAAGTGTTTCTAAACCTATTTTTTTATTTTCCTAAAATGATAAACGTGTTATACTTACCTGCTCTGTGCAATAATTTTGCGCAGAGTGGCCTTGAACCTCTTCTTTTGGGGTCCCTAGCCAGCACTCCCCGGGTCTTCTCTTTTTCAAGTGCCCCTATAGCAAGACACATGCTATGGGGGCACTCGTATGGGCTTAATCCAGAGTAGGGCTGTGTGCGCCTATAGACACACATAGCTCAGCTCGGCCCCACCCCCAGCTTACAGGTTTTGATTGACAGCAACAGAAGCCAATGGCTTCCGATGCCATCAGCAAAGCCTGCGAGACCAGGAAGAGGGGAGAAGAGCTACTGCAGACGGGGGAGCGCTGGAATTAGGGCGCTTTCACACTGGGACGGGCATTGACGACAAAACACCGCTAGTTTCGACTGCGCATTGCGGCCGCCAGCGGGGAGCTTTTAACCCCCGCTAGCGGCCGAATAAAGGGTTAAATGCGCCTGTGTAGTGCCGCTGCTGAAGCGCTTTGCAGGCACTTCGGCAGCGGAGCCAATTCATTTCAATGGGCAGGAGCTGCTGTTTGAAGGACTTTTTTTTTTTAACGTCCTGCCAGCGCATCGCCCCAGTGTGAAAGCTATCTGGCTTTTACACTGGGACTGAAGAGGAGGTGTTTTTAAGGTGCTTTACAGGCGCTATTTTTAGCCCAAAAGGGCCTGAAAAACACCCCACTGCTATTAAAAGGATTTTAACTCTAATGAAGAGAATGCATTAAAGTGTTACTAAACCCACAACAGTAAAATCAGTCTGTATATACAGTAAAGCATGCTTGTTATACTCATTGTGGGACTTAAGGGGTTAATCCTCTGCATTGTGTAAAAAGGCTGTTTTATCCTGTATGCTCAGATCCTTCCCCTCCTGCACTGTCTATCTGGGGAACGACAGCTAACACAGGCAGGGTAACTGACCTGCACATGCTCAGTTGTGTATTTTATGCTGGAGAGAACATTTACTTGTTCTCAGAGCTAGCCAGGTCACATGATATTAACATCACACATGTGGGCGTGTATACAGGCTGTAGTGGAAATCTCCTACCTGAACTCCCAGCACTGGAGAAACTGTGCAGTTCAGAATGTAACTGTGGTATACAGATCATCCAAAAAGGTATACAGTATAGTGGCAGTATTTTATTGTAAAAAGAAGATTTATAAGCTGTGGGCACTGGGGGGGGGGGTGACTTATTTTCATATTACTGGGTTTAGTAACACACTAAGGTAAAAAAAAGCCTTTTACCTTTAAAATCACTTTAGGCCTTTGTCAAGTTCATCTTCAAGAATTCTAAAACTGTATCTACTGAATTTGTTAAAAAGTACATCATGAACAACAGACTGTTCATGCTTCAGAATAGATATATCTGGTAATTTTTTTAGCAAGTAGATACTATTTGGACACAGCGGGGGACACGATGCGTGTTGCCGGCGGGCGCGATCCCCGCTGGCCACCCGCGATTGCGGGCACGAGAGCAGGAACACAAATCCCTGGCCTGTCAGGGGAGGAGAAACAGATCGTTGTTCCTACTAAGTAGGAACAACGATCTGTCTTCTCTCCTAGATAGTCCAATCCCCTCACAGTTAGAGCACACCTAACTAAGAGAGCGCCTGCTCTCGTGCCCCTTGATTGCCTCCTAGTGTTAACCCCTTCCCTGCCAGTGACATTTATACAGTAATCAGTGGCTAGTTTCAGCTCTGATCACTGTATAAATGTCAATGGTCCCAAAAGAGCATCAAACGTGTTCGATTTGTCCGCCGCAATATTGCAGTCCCAATAAAAATCGCTGATCGACGTCATTACTAGTAAAAAAAATGAAAACTAATAAAAATGCCTAAAATCTATCCCCTATTTTGTAGACGCTATAACTTTTGCGCAAACCACTCAATATACGCTTATGAAGATAGAAGCTCTGACAGTGACAGTGCACCACTGGAGGGCTTTGTTTTACAGGTAAGTCTTTCATAATGTGCTAGTATGTAATGTATACTGGCACATAATGCCGTTACATTGCAGGGGGCCTGAAAGATTTTTTATTTAATGCCACTTTAATAATATAATTTAGATACAGGCTTTCTTCAGTTTTCATCATTCCATACAAACCAGCTTATATTCACAATAAGTCAGAGTGTCTACACTAGTTGCTGAATTGGTAGAGAAGGTGCTGAGCAACTGATGAGTGACAGAAAAGATTGATCCCCTCTACTGTTGTCTACCATGCACTAGTGATGAGTGGGGCAGGTGTTTATACACCAAAGCAGCACAGAGCACTTTGCAAAGTCTACACTTGTAATGCTTGATGCCTTAAGTGACATGAGAAGGCCATGGCATGAACACATGGGATGTGGAAGGTGTGCCTCTTTTCACGCACAGCCACTTTTGATGTGTGTAAAGCTGGATACACGCTATACCATTGTCTGTAGATTTTTTCCTTCAGATTTACCAAAACCATATAATATGGGGTCAAACCTTAAGAGTTTCAATTTGTATGCAATCAGGGAGGCCCTTACACTACATGGTTTTGGTAAATCTAAAGGAAATCAGACAACAAAAGTCGTATACTGTAGTGTGCATTGGGGTCTAAGCCATTAGCAATCTGCTATAGCTCTTAATTTGATTAGTTTCCCTCCAAATGTTTAGTATAAGCTATTTACTACAATCCAAAGGTAGAGTATGAATATGGTTTAAATATTATCCCTTATGGGAAAAAAAAAAAAAGTAAAAAAAGGAGCTATTCGAGATACAACTTTTTATAATGCACATGAAATTATCAAAATAAATCCACCACTGCGTCCCCACACCTTTCAGTACCATTAATTTCCTCCAAACTTCCTAGCCACTGCAGTAACTCCCCAAGAACCCTATTTGTATACTGATTTTTTGGAAAGTATTTGCATATGGTTAATAACAGCCCTTTATAAGAATAGGTAACTAAGGTACCAAAGGATTGTGGGATGGGAAAGGGCATGTATGTTTTTTTAGGAGTCTGCTATGGCAAGCTGTCAAACAGAAGGTGCAAGCTACGCAACTGGGCAGAGACCTTGATTTTTCTGGACACGATAAATATGTTTTAATGCCCAATTGAATCCCTATGATTTATTCCTGTAAAGCAGCCAGGCTGCATCTACAGCAATAAATCAAGTTGTACTTTACACTTTACATAAAGCCCAACTCCAATCCCTCCTTCCCACAACCCTATAGCTGATCGCTGGAATTAAAATTAAAAAACATATCCAAATAGCCTTTTTACTTACCTAAACATTAGGTAACGTGACTTTTGGGTCCCAATCCTTCACTCTTCGTTGGTCTTCTTCTGGAAGGGTCCTTTTCCAGGTGTCCACATGACTGCCTGCGTGATGTGGACACTTTTTATTGGATATCAAGCAGAGAGTTTTCTCAGGATACAGAAGAGGTTTGACTCTTCACAAGGTTAGAGTAGGGGACAGCGACAGATTACCTACATAACTAGAACAGTGGTCCCTACAGCAGGAAACAGCACCGATGAGGATCCCAACTTAATCTTAATCTTAAAGTGGTTGTAAAGGCTGAAGGTTTTTTTTACCCTTATGCATTCTATGCATAAAGGTAAAAAACCTTCTGCATGCAGCAGTCCCCCCCACACTCACCTGAGCCCCATTTCAAAACAGCGATGTGCACCAGAGCCTCGACTCTCCCTTCTAATTGGCTGAGACAGCAGCAGGAGCCATTGGCTGTGTCAATCGCATGCCAGTGAGCCAATGAGAAGAGAAAAGGGGTAGGGCTGAGCCGTGGATCTCTGTCTGAATAGACACGCAGAGCAGCAGCTCAGGTGTGAGCTTGCTAGGGTGCCCCCATAGCAAGTTGATTGCTCTGTGGACACTTGGATGAAGGGAGAGGCCAGAAGCATCAGCGGGGGACCCCAGAAGAGGAGGATCGGGGCTGCTCTGTGCAAAACCATTGTACAGAACTGTTAAGTGTGACATGTTTGTTATCTTTAATTTTAAAAAATACTGCCTTTAATATAATTTTAAGCCTCGTACACACAATGAGAATATCGGACGAATGATCATCCTTTTTTTTCGCATGTTAGTCTCATATCGAAAATGAAGAGGTTACTAAATTTATGAAAATATTCGTATAGCAGAGTACACCTTCGGAAATGATGTCATGTGTTGTATTGTATTGCAATGTATTCTTTTGCTTTCGAGCATGCGTGGTCTTGCTCTTCCAATTATTTTGGCGAACACTATACTGATTAAACAAAAATTGTTCATTCTGGTATTGTCTGAGAAAAATGTATGTGTTTGTCCCTTCAGATAATTTAGCATGAACTGTCGTAACCGGCTCTTGAAAGCTGTATACTAACGATCAGATTATCGTACGATCGATCCGAAAGCTGTACTTTCCATCTGATTTTCTGATTGGCATTAGCTTAGTTTATTTTATTTTAGCAGATAGGACAGAAAAATGGCCTAATATAATTGGTTAGAGGCGATTTGTAACCACTTCAGCCCCGGAAGAATTTACCCCCTTCCTGACCAGTGTGTTTTTTGCGATTCGGCACTGCGTCGCTTTAACTGACAATTGCACTGTCGTGCGACGTGGCTTCCAAACAAAATTTACATCCTTTTTATCCCCACAAATAGAGCTTTCTTTTGGTGGTATTTGATCACCTCTGCGGTTTTTATTTTTTGCTCTATAAAAAAAAAAAAATAGCGACAATTTTGAAAAAAAAAAACACAATATTTTTTACTTTTTGCTATAATAAATATCCCCAAAAAATATTTAAAAAAACATTTTTTTCCTCAGTTTAGGCTGATACGTATTCTACATATTTTTGGTAAAAAAAAAAAATTGCAATAAGCGTTTATTGATTGGTTTGCGCAAAAGTTATAGCATTTACAAAATAGGGGATAGTTTTATGGCAATTTTATCGCTGCGGGTATCCCCGCAGCGATCAAGTCCGCGGGACCCGTGACTCGACTCACGGAGCTCCCGGCCGGCGCGCGCATGCAGTGGCACGGTGGCAAATTCAAAGGGACAAACGGGTATGCCCATTTCCCCAGCCGTGCCATTCTGCCGACGTACATCGGCGTGCGCCAGTCAGGAAAAGGGGAAGGAGCGATGGTAAAAATTTCATTTTTAAAGCTCAAATCAGGGAAATCTGAAAATTCTCCCTTACAGTAAGGCTGTGTCAGAACTGCAAGGGTTAATGGTTTGCTTAGTGTAGAGGAGAGTAAAAGTACTTTTACTTACCTAATCCTCTGCTCCTCCAGGAGACGGCACTCCCCCATGCTTCGGCAATGGACTGTTCTCAGTGTCTTTGTGCCCAATGCAGGGCTCACTGGTTTGGATGACATCAGGACCTAAGATCACTGCAAAGTAGGAAGAGAAGACCCTGCGGGGACCAGTCTAACAGCACTGAGGATCAAGTAGATTCCATGCCCCTAGACTAAATGAGCGACTAACAATTGCAGTACGAGTGCAGCCCCACTGCAAGGCAGCATTTTCAAGTTTCCTAGCGTTCAGCCTTAACTGGTAAGTGTAACAGTAAGGGTTAAAATACCCTCTGCCGGTGCAATCAGGAGAGTCAGACCACGTCTCTCTCAAAGAAAGCAATGGCTCAGCTCTCTCACAGTCCAACACCCTCTCAAAAGGCTGGGAGTGAACCACAGTGCAACACACTGCCACACACAGATTGTTCACACCTGTGCATCACGCTGCCATTCACAATGACACATTCTGCTCTGCGTGTCAATGCATTTTGCTACACCTACTGTGTTTGTGAATGAGCCCTGAAAGAGAATTGCAGCATGTGTGGTCTGTCCTATGAAAACACTGGCAACAATCTGGGAATAAGTGATCCTCTTACAATGCACTGTATGCAGGGGATCTTCTCATCTCCTGTATGGCAGGGGAAGCCCTGTGTGATCTCTGGTAGTGTTATTATCACTGCACAACCAACACTGACCTACACTGCTCACCCAGGGAGTACCAGAGTCCTCATCTCACCGCACTCCCATATATCAGACACTGTGATCTCCATGTACTGATTCTATATAGAGATATAGATATATAAATAATTTATATAGTCTGTTATCTCTGAGGACATCAAATTATATATGATGAGATGTTGTGATCTCTGCGAGGACATACAGTGTCTTGAAAAAGTATTCACACCCCTTGAAATTTTCCACATTTTGTCAGGTTACAACTAAAAACGTAAAAGTGTGTTGTGAATTTGTATTCCGCCCCCTTTACTCTGATACCCTTAACTAAAATCTACTGGAACCAATTGCCTTCAGAAGTCGCCTAATTAGTAAACAGAGTCAATCTGTGTGTAATTTAATCTCAGTATAAATACAGCTGTTCTGTGAAGCCCTCAGAAGTTTGTTAGAGAACATTAGACCCCTTTCACACTGAGGCGTTTTTCAGGCACTTTAGCGCTAAAATAGCGCCTGTAAAGCACCTGAAAAAAGCCTCAGCTGCAATCCCAGTGCGAAAGTCTGAGTGCCTTCACACTGGGGCGCTGCACTGGCAGGACGTCAAAAAAAAGTTCTGCAAGCAGATTCTTTGCAGCGCTGTAGGATCGGTGAATAGACCGCTCCTAAATCGCCCCTGCCCATTGAAATCAATGGGCAGCGCCACCGAACTGCCGGCAAAGCACCGCTGCAGCGGCACTTTGCCAGCGGCTTCAACCCTTTTTTTGCCGCTAGCGGGGGTTAAAAGCGCCCCTGCTAGCGGCCGAAAAGCGCTCCAAAAAAAAATAGTGGCGCTTGACCGCCTTCGCCCGGGCGCTGGCAGTGTGAAAGTGCAGCATCATAAAGGCCAAGGAACACACCAGACAGGTCAGGTATAAAGTTGTGGAGAAGTTTGAAGCAGGGTTCAGTTATAAAAAAAATATCCTAAGCTTTGAACATCTCACAGAGCACTGTTCAATCCATCATCCGAAAATGGAAATAGTATGGCACAACTGCAAACCTATCAAGACATGGCTGTCCACCTAAACTGACAGTTTGGGCATAGAGAGCATTAATCAGAGAAGCAGCCAAGAGGCCCATGGTAACTCTGGAGGAGCTGCAGAGATCCACAGCTCAGGTGGGAGAATCTGTCCACAGGACAACTATTAGTTGTGGATTCCATAAATCTGACATTTATAGAAGAGTGACAAGAAGAAAGTCATTGTTGAAAGAAAGCCATAAGAAGTCCCGTTTGCAGTTTGTGAGAAGACATGTGGGGGACACAGCAAACATGTGGAAGAAGGTGCTCTGGTCAGATGAGACCAAAATTGAACTTTTTGGCCTAAAAGCAAAACCTTATGTGTGGTGGAAAAATAACACTGCACATCACCCTGAACACACCATCCCCACCGTGAAACATGGTGGTGGCAGCATCATGTTGTAGGGATAATTTTCTTCAGCAGGGACAGGGAAGCTGGTCAGAGTTGATGAGAAGATGGATGGAGCCAAATACAGGGAAATCTTAGAAGAAAACCTGTTAGAGTCTGCAAAAGACTTGAGAATGGGGCGGAGGTTCACCTTCCAGTGGGACAACGACCCTAAACATACAGCCAGAGCTACAATGAAATGGTTTAGATCAAAGCATATTCATGTGTTAGAATGGCCCTGTCAAAGTCCAGACCTAAATCCAATTGAGAATCTGTGGCAACTAAGACTTGAAAGTTGCTTTTCACAGATGCTCTCCATCCAATCTGATAGAGGTTGAGCTATTTCACAAAGAAGAATGGGCAAAAATTTTACTCTCTAGATGTGCAAAGCTGGTAGAGACATCCCCAAAAAGACTTGCAGCTGTAATTGCGGCGAAAGGTGGTTCTACAAAGTATTGACTCAGGGGGGCTGAATACAAATACATCCAACACTATTCAGATATTTGTAAAAAATTTTGAAAACCATTTATCATTTTCCTTTTTCAAGGCACTGTATAAGATGAGATGTGTGATCTCTTATGCCACGTACACACGACCGGTTTTGCCGTTGGAATAAACTCTGAAGGTTTCTCCGATGGAATTCCATTCAAGCGGTCTTGCCTACACACGGTCAACCCAAAGTCTGACCAAAGTCCGACCGTCCAGAACGTAGTGACGTGAAACACGTACGACGGGTTCAATAGCTTCCGTCTCGTACTTGCTTCAGAGCATGCGCAGTTTATGGTCCGTCGGAGCAGCATACAGACGAGCGGTTTTCCCAATAGGAATTGGTTCCGTCGGAAATATTTAGAACGTTCTATTTCTAGGTCCGTCAGAATTTTCCAAAAAAAAAGTCAGATGAGGTCTACACACAATCGGAATAGACGATGAAAAGCTTCCGTCTGACTTTTTCTGTCGGACATTTCGCTCGTGTGTACGCGGCTTAAGAGGAGATGGATTAAATATGATGTGATCTCTATGAGAGGGATTCTATATGATGTGATCTCTATGAGGAGATGGATTCTATATGATCTCTATGAGGAGATGGATTCTATATGATCTCTGAGGAGATGGATTCTATATGATCTCTTTGAGGAGATGGATTCTATATGATCTCTTTGAGGAGATGGATTCTATATGATCTCTTTGAGGAGATGGATTATATATGATGTTATCTCTATGAGGAGAAGGATTATATATGATCTCTATGATGACATGGATTATATATGATGTGATCTCTATGAGGAGAAGGATTATATATGATCTCTATGAGGAGATGGATTATATATGATCTCTATGAGGAGATGGATTCTATATGATCTCTATGAGGAGATGGATTCTATATGATCTCTATGAGGAGATGGATTCTATATGATCTCTATGAGGAGATGGATTCTATATGATCTCTATGAGGAGATGGATTCTATATGATCTCTATGAGGAGATGGATTCTATATGATCTCTATGAGGAGAAGGATTCTATATGATCTCTATGAGGAGATGGATTCTATATGATCTCTATGAGGAGATGGATTCTCTATGATGTGATCTCTATGAGGAGATGGATTCTATATGATCTCTATGAGGAGATGGATTCTCTATGATGTGATCTCTATGAGGAGATGGATTCTATATGATCTCTATGAGGAGATGGATTCTATATGATCTCTATGAGGAGAAGGATTCTATATGATCTCTATGAGGAGAAGGATTCTATATGATCTCTATGAGGAGAAGGATTCTCTATGAGGAGATGGATTCTATATGATCTCTATGAGGAGATGGATTCTCTATGATGTGATCTCTATGAGGAGATGGATTCTATATGATCTCTATGAGGAGATGGATTCTATATAATCTCTAGGAGGAGATGGATTCTATATGATGTGATCTCTATGAGGAGATGGATTCTATATGATCTCTAGGAGGAGATGGATTCTATATGATCTCTAGGAGGAGATGGATTCTATATGATCTCCAGGAGGAGATGGATTCTATATGATGTGATCTCTATGAGGAGATGGATTCTATATGATCTCTATGAGGAGAATGATTCTATATGATCTCTATGAGGAGATGGATTCTATATGATCTCTATGAGGAGAATGATTCTATATGATCTCTATGAGGTTTTGGATTGTATATATGAGGGGATGGAGTGAAGCCTCCTCCTGGTATACTCCATGCAGTATGTGCTCCCCTCCCCCTCCTCGGTGTTTCCGGGGTGCCCGGCTCTCATGTCGCTCCCTGTCACACACACCAGTCGCCCCCTCGTCCCTTACCTGTCTGTCGCCTCCTCCCTCGGCTGGCTGTCTGGAGAGTGGTCGGGGGAGTGTGTATTCTACATAGGAAGAGAAGGGTGCTTCACTGGAATCTGTCCTGATGGAAACACAAGACAAGTGGAAAAAAGAAGTCGTACTTCGGTTCCCGGGCAGTGTGTGTCCTGGGGGTGGCGGGGATGGTGTACACACAGGCTGGAGTCATGCTGGCCGTCCCTGGATGGGGGAAGGGAACCCCAGTGCTGGCCTCGGCACACTCTATGACTCCTGTGTACAGTCACTAACACTGGGCCAGCTGTGCAGGGGAACCAATCAGCTTCTAGCTTCAGAGTGTTCAGTTAAGCTTTGAAAATGAAAGCTAGAAGCTGACTGGTTGCTATGCACAGCTGCTCCAGGTCCTGTCGACTCCAGTCTTATGAATGTGATTTCCAGGGACAGACTCAGATATGGTAGATTTGTGACTCAAAATGGCCAAAGTGTTTTTTGTTTTTTTTTAACATTGGGTTCACACTGGTGAGGCATTACATGTGATTCGCATTGCGTTGCTGTGCAAATCACATGCGATAAAGGATGATCTCCAACGCGTTTGCACAGCCCACGTGCAGAGCCCGACAGGAAGTCGGCACTGCGCTAATCACAGGCAGTGAGACATTATACCGATGCGCGGCTGCAGAGATCGGGACAATGTCTCACTGCTTGTGATTGGCACAGCGCAGTGCCAACTTCCTGGCGGGCTCTGCACATGGGCTGTGCGAACATGCCAGAGATCATTCTTACATGCGATGTCTGTGTGATGTGAAATCAGCCATACAGTTTGTATGGCTGAATTTGCATCGCATTCGAACCGAAATGGTGCAGGACCATTTTTTTGGTCCACAATGGAATTGGATCGCATGGGTGTTCTCACCTATGCGATCCAATTCGTGTACCAGTTCACACTGCAATCCGCAAACCGATCTGGGGGTGTCATTAACCACCTCACTTTCACCCCCTTCCTGCCCAGGCCATTTTTCAGCTTTCAGCGCTGTCACACTTTGAATGACAATTGTGCGGTCATGCTACACTGCAACCATGTGAAATTGTTATAATTTGCTTCACACAAATAGAGCTTTCTTTTGGTGGTATTTAATCACTTCTGGGTTTTTTATTTTTTCCTAAAAGAAAAAAAAAGACCAGAAATTTTGAAAAAACCAAAAGTTTTTCTTAGTTTCTGTCAGTAAATTTTGTAAATAAGTAATTTTTCTACTTCACTGATGGGCGCTGATGAGGCGGCACTGATGGGGTGGCACTTATGGGCACTGATGAGGCAGCACTTATGGGCGCAGATGAGGCCTCACTGATGGGGGGGCACTGATTACATTCTCTCTGGCTCCAGATCCTTCTTGCTGTTCCACTACACTGATTCCTGGCTTCCTAACTTTCTGGCTTGTTTGACTATCCGTTCCGGTTACCGAACTTTGGCTATGTTTTGACTATGTTTGTTCTATTTACTTTTTTTATTAAACAAGTGTGATTTAACTGTACTTCTGTCTCAGTCTGATTCATGGTTTCTGACAGTAGGCGAAGGCCATGAATTCAGAAGATGCAGTCAATCCACTTGTTGTTAATATTTTTTCCATATTGGATGAGCAGGATCACCGCATGGATCAGTTTGCCATGGCATTACAAACGCTCCTGAGTCCCACGGCTCACCTGGAATCTCCCACTGTGGCTGCCCTGGTACAACCTATGTTGCAGGCCGTCCCTGCTGCTGCTCCAGTCTCTGTGCAGGCACCCGCCTCTAGTATTACCTCTATAAGAGGTATTTCTGGTTCAGCTCCGCTTCCCCAGTGATTTGGGGGCGATCCAGTCCAGTGCAGAGGGTTTCTCAACCAGGTTGAGATATATTTTGAGGTGCTGCCCCAGGCGTTTCCCACGGACAGAAGCAAAGTAAGTTTTGTGATATCTTTGCTTTCTGAGAGAGCTTTGGCCTGGGCAAACCCTCTATGGGAGATGCAAAAACCCATTGTCCTGAGTTACCCAGAGATTGTGGCTTCCTTTAAAAGGGTATTTGACGTTCCCGCACGCTCCGCTTCTATTGCCAAGTGCCTCATATCAAACAAAGTACGAGAACTTTTGCCGATTATGCTATTGAATTCCGTACTCTGGCAGCAGAGATTGCTTGGAATAATGAGGTCCTCGTGGGTGCCTTTTCTCATGGTCTCATCAAGGATGAGATAGCAGCCCGAGATATACCCACTGAGCTGGAGAAGTTAATCACATTTGCCATCCTCATTGACTCCAGACTCAGAGAAAGACTCTTTTAAGGTGCACTTGCAGAAGCCTTCTGTACATTTGTCTCCAAGCTTTGCAGTCCCATCCTTGCCTCCCTCACCTCCCATGCCTCCTGGTATGTGAAGGTGAACCCATGCACTTGGGCTTCACGTGTCTCTCTGCGGATGAGAGAGCCCTTAGGAGGAGGGGGAGATTGTGCCTTTATTGTGGCCAGGCAGGTCACTTTTTGAAGTCTTGTCCTACCCGTCCAGGGAACGCCCAAACCTTCAGGTCCTGTCATGGACAGACCTTAGGTGGCGTTGTTTCGTCCCCAGTTATCCAGGAGGATAAACCCCTGGGGACAGTCACCCTTTCTTGGGCTGAGCCGTCCGTCGAGATACAGGCTCTAACTGACTCGGGGGTTCCAGACCTGTTCATTGATACTGCCTTTGTATCAAAGCACCCGATTCCACTGCAGCTGTGTGCCACTCCACTTGCCATTGAGGCTCTTGACGGGAGACCTCTACAGCCTGCCCATGTGACTCATGAAACTGTTCCGTTGTCCATGGCTGTAGGGGCTCTTCACCATGAGATAATCCAATTCAAAGTTATTTCCTCACCTAAGTTTCTGCTGGTTATTGGTTATCCTTGGTTACAGAGGCACAACCCCTATTTTGATTGGCTCTGTGCTGAGGTTCTCTCCTGGTCGCCACATGCTTCCAGAAGGTAGCCAAGGTCCTGTGCACCTCTTCACTCTCCTCCCTGCTGGAGGAGTACCGTGATTTTAGCGATATCTTTGATAAAGTTCAAGCCGGTACTTTGCCTCCACACTGGTCGTCTGATTGTGCAATTAACCTTCAACCTGGTGCCATACCCACTCGTGGCCGGGTTTACCCTTTGTCGGTCTTGGAGGATAAGGCCATGGAGGAGCATGTTGCAGACGCACTTTCTTGAGGTTTCATCCGCAAATCCTCGTCTCCTGCTGGTGCTGGTTTCTTTGTGAAGAAGAAAGAGTGGTAAACTGAGACCTTGTATTGATTATAGGGGTCTCAATCGTTTAACGATTAAGAATGCTTATCCGATCCCATTGATTACAGAGCTATTTGACCGCCTCAAGGGAGCAATGGTTTTCACGAAGCTTGATTTGAGAAAGGCATACAATCTCATGAGGATTAAGGAGGGTGATGAGTGGAAAACGTGAACAGGTTAAATTCCTGGGTTATGTCATTTCCACTGCTGGTTTTTCGATGAACCCAGAGAAACTTTCAGCAGTCCTACAGTGGGCCCGACCCATGGGTTTACATCCTCTGCAACGTTTTCTTGGCTTTGCCAACTATTATCGGAAGTTTATTCGTATCTTCTCGTCTCTGGTCAAGCCCCTGACTGATATGATGACCAGAAAGGACGGTAACCCAAAGAGTTGGTCTCCGGAGTCCATTAAGGCTTTTGAGAGTCTCAAGGCTGCCTTTGTTTCTGCTCCTGTGTTGGCACATCCTGATCCTACGTTACCTTTTATCCTTGAGGTTGATGCTTCTGAGACTGGAGTTGGCACCCTTCTGTCTCAACGTCCTACCTCTGAGAGCACTATGCATCCTTATGGCTACCTTTCCAAGAAATTGTCGCCTGCGGAGTGCAATTTTGAGATTGGGGACAGAGAGCTGTTAGCGATCATTTTAGTCCTGAAAGAATGGAGACATCTCCTCGAAGGTACCACTGTGCTGGTTCTCATTCTTACTGACCATAAGAATCTCACATTCTTGTCTAAGGCTAAATGCCTCTCTCCCAGAAGGGCGCGATGGGCTCTTTTCTTGTCAAGTTTCAATTATAGTGTCTCATTCTTACCCGCTACTAAGAATGTAAGGGCTGACGCTTTGTCGCAACAATTTTCCTCCACTTCCAAGATGGATTCGGTTTCCGGTTCCTGTGATTCCTCCTGATCGTATTCTGGCTACGGTTCGCACCAGTCTCACTTTTCCTTTGGGTGACAAAATTCTTGCCGCTCAGGTCCATGCTCCTCCTGAGAAACCTTGTGACCGCTGCTTTGTCCCAGAGAGTCTCTGTACTGCCGTGCTCCAGACGTATCATTCTCCCAAGGCTGCTGGCCACCCTGGGGAAAAATTAACTCTATTGGGCCATTTCCCAACAATTCTGTTGGCCTAGTCTACGTGCTGATGTAACCGCCTTCGTAGCTGCCTGTTCCATGTGTGCTCAGAGTAAGACTCCACGACACCTTCCAGTGGGCCTCCTACAACCCATACCCAATGGAGAGAGGCCCTGGACTCATCTGTCTATGGATTTCATTGTAGAGTTACCCAACTCCCAAGGCAACACAGTTATCTTTATGATGGTTGACCGGTTCTCCAAAATGTCTCATTGTATTCCACTTAAGAAGTTGCTCACTTCTAAGGAACTGGCTTCCATTTTTGCTCTGGAGATCTTTCGCTTACGTGGGCTACCCAAGGTGATCGTCTCGGACAGGGGTAGTCAGTTTGTGTCCCGGTTCTGGCGAGCCTTTTGTGCACAGTTGGGAATTCAGCTTGCTTTCTCCTCTGCATATCACCTGCAGTCTAATGGGGCCGCCGAACGAGCCGATCAGTCCTTGGAGCAGTTCCTACATTGCTATATTTCTGACCATCATAACAACTGGTCAGACCTCTTTTACCGTGGGCGGAGTTTGCTCACAATAGTGCCTTGAATTCTGTTTCCCGATTGTCCCCATTTATGGCGAACTATGGTTCCCAACCTTCCATGTTGACTGACTCATTTGTTCCGCAGAATATTCCTGCATTAGAGAAGCATCTCCGTGGTCTTCGTTCCACTTGGGCATAAGTCCAGGAGGCTTTGCGACATGCTAATGATAGGTACAGACTCCATGCTGACCGCAGACGCCTGCCTGCGCCTTCATCCCAGGTTGGGGACAGGGTCTGGCTGTCATCTCGCAACCTCCGACTTAGTGTTCCCTCTCTGAAGTTTGCACCTCCGGTTTATTGAGCCTTTCCGTATTCTCCGCAGGATTAACCTAGTGGCTTTCGCAATAGACCTTTCTTCTAATATGCGTATCTAAATTGTATTTCATGTCTCCTTATTAAAACCTTTGGTCTGCAAGCACTTTACCATCTCTGTGGCACTCCTCACCTCGTACAGGTTGAGACCCATGAGGAGTATGAAGTACAGTGCATTGTTGACTCCCGTAGGTTCCATGGGCGCATACAGTACCTGGTGCGTTGGAAAGGGTACTGTCCGGTGGAACGCTCTTGGGTCTCATCCTCGGACGTACAGGTCCCTGTCCTCCTCCGTGATTTCCATAGAGCCTGGTGGTCCTCTGAGGGGGAGGGGTCGTTGAGGAGGGGGTACTGTTAGGGCTGGGCTCAGCCTTTCCTTCTCTGAGCTGGCGCTCAGCTGTCGGCTAATTGCCAGCTCCTATCTCTCCACAGTGACTCACCTGTTGATGATATCCTGCTCGTCAGTCCTGCTTACTTAAGCCGTCCAGCCCAGATGATCTCTGCCTTCACCTTGGCCAACATCACAGAGACTTTCTCCTGTGCTCCTGTTAAAGACTTGCTTGGCTGACATTCCTTCTGGCTCCAGATCTTGCTTGCTGTTCCAATACGCTGATTCCTGGCTTCCTGACTTTCTGACTTGTCTGACTATCCGTTCCAGTTACCGAACTTTGGCTATGTGTTGACTACGTTTGTTCTATTTCCTTTTATTATTAAACAAGTATGATTTAACTGTACTTCTGTCTCGGTCTGATTCATGGTTTCTGACAATCTCAGACTTGACTCACGCCCATTTAAGCCACGCCCACTATTACACCCACCTTTCACGCACCACATTTTTTTCCTCCCTGCTACAACACACCTACAAACGAATGCCCCACCCATAAGACGCCGCCTACAGACAAAAAAGTGCCCCTATAAATTTTTTTACAATGTTGGCAACTATATAAATGGACTGTAGTGTGTTTCTGCAAAACGTAAAATGCAATAAAAAATGCATAGGTGTGAATCAGGCCTAAATGCAGGCAGTCTGCATCCAAGGCCGATTATTCACATGTGATTGCTGCATGAGCAATTACATGCGAGTGCTTGCGAATAGCTGTAAGAACCAGCAGCTTCCCAATGCTCTCAAGAGGACTGCCTACTTGCAGGGACCCTCTGCTGGGGTTTTCGCAGCTGATCAGACAGGGTGCATTTGCAAGTGTGCATGCACCCGTAAAGTGACAGGGAGGCACAAAGGGAGGTGAATGTGCAGGAGTGTGGTAGTCACTGGTACTGTGTTTCTGCAGCTAACATCAGTTGCTACCTCTATGCATGGCACTGCCCAGTTGTCACTGCATTGAATTAGGGCTCATTTACACCATATATCTTCATACTATCTGAACGCCTCTTCCTGCACATACTACTCGTCATCATACAGTATATTATATCACCCACTTTGTGCTAATGGCATTTCTTCCCACTGGAGAACAAATATATGTGAAACTAAAACAGTGTTCCTAATAATTCATTAATTACCATGAAGCAGCAGCTGTAATAAAAATCTCCTAAAAATCAATAATATTATATAGGCTAATCCCACAACGCTAGGTACAAAGTGTAAATAATATGAGCAGTGTGCAAAGTAACCAATTCAAAACATATTTCCAAACACAGTCCAAAACGGCTTCCAATATTTATTTTGATTGGATAGCTCACATGAACTAATATTCCTTGGGAGAAGCAAACTCAGTGACCAAATGTTTATGGCTCATTTTCTCTTGCAGTTGGGGGTGGTAAAAACACATGGTTGAGCAGCGTTTCTAATGCCCCCCAACTGCTCCCCCTTAAACTGCAAAGGCAGCGGATGGAAGGGTACACATACCATTATCGATGCTTTGCTGCAAGAATTAATCCCCCTCTCATGTTTGGTGGGCAGTGCTGCCACTGCCAAGTGAATAGGGCCATGGTACAGGTGTGGGCTTTTAGGTGTTAAAACAGGCGGTGAAGAAACCTTATGTTGCCTCTTCAATGCTTGTCAAATGATCCTAAAAAGCGATCCACTACAGATGCTCTTCAGAGGGCTAACACTAATATAAACAATCCCTTAACATTTTTTCTTTCTGAAGCTGGACACCTTTAGTCACTTCCGGACCTCCTGCCTGTATAGTACTGGTACATCGCTGCCTATTTCCAGATTTAGGGCGTGTATGCACACCCCCTACCGACACCCACTGTGATTGTACACAGCAGGAGTTTGTCAGCAGGTTCCGCCCAATGATTTATGACCGGGAACTGCTGATCGGATGTGTCTAATCACAACCCAGAGCCCTGTGTGGACAATCAACACGATTCTCTGTACAGAGGGAACAATCTCTCTATTTCTTCCTCTTGCAAAGCAGGGGTAAGAAACAAAGAGATCTTTAGTAAAAAGCAGCACACATTACACAAATTAACACGTTAGGCACACATTTAACCCCTTGATTACTCAAGATGTTAACCCCTTCCCAGCCAGTGTCATTAGTACTGTGACAGTGCATAGTATTTCCACTGATCTCTGTATTAGTGTCACTGGTGATGTCAGTGGTAGTTATTCAGTTCTCACTCAGTGTCAGTTAGTATCAGATTTCCATTGCGTTCCCATTATACATTACACCATTATTATACCATTGCGATCCCATTATAAGTTGCTGATCATTGCCATTAGTAATTAGAAAAAACATTCCAGTATATAAACAATAGTTTGTAGACGCTATAACTGTCATGCAAGCCAATCAATATACACCTACTGGGATTTTTCTTTACAAAATACATTTTTGGCAAACATTTATGAAGAAACTAGATGTTTTTAATTTTATTATCAGATAAAATTCTTGGTCTTTTTTACATATAATAAAAAATAAAAAAACCCAGTGGTGATCAAATACCACCAAAAGAAAGCTCTGTTTGTGTGAAAAAATGATATAAATTTTGTTTGGGTACAGTGTTGCATGACCGCTCAATTACCAGTTAAAATAGCAACAAATGGCCTGGTCAGGAAGGGGGTAAAACCTTCCAGAGCTGGGGTCCTTAAAGCGGAGGCCCACTGAAAAAAAATATTAAAAGCCAGCAGCTACAAATACTGCAGCGGCTGACTTTTAATATATGGACACTTACCTGTCCAGGGAGCCCGCGATGTTGGCAGCCAAAGCCGATCCGTCCTTCGGCTCTCGGCAGCTGCAGCCGCCATCCTCGGTAAGGGAATAAGGAAGTGAAGCCGTGCGGCTTCACTTTCTGGTTCCCTACTGCACATGCGTGAGTCGCGCTGCGCATCCTCTCGGGTCCCTGCTGTGTTCTGTGTCTCACAGAATACAGTGGCGGAGGACAGTGTAGGCGCCGGAAGTGGCGTAGGTCACCGCAAGCGCCGCAGTAATCTATGCCAGGAAGTGGGAGCAAATACCTGTATTAGACAGGTATCTGCTCCCTCCTCCCCCTGAAAGGTGCCAAATGTGATACCGAAAGGGGGGAGAAATCCAAAAAGTGGAAGTTCCATTTTTGGGTGGAACTCCACTTTAAATTATATTTTTTTTAATCTCATTCACTAGAACACCTGAGTTGGCTCATGCCAGATGTTAACATGTTTTCTAAATTTTGCATGTGTTATTTGATGAAGATCTTAGAGGAAGATGAAATCACATTTTAGGGTCCTTTCACACGGGACTAATCCGTGATGATCCGCCCCGTGAACATCCGCTTGCTCAGCGGGGATCGCTCCGTGGATCCCCGCTGAGCAGGCAGATGACAGGTCCGTCGCTGCACCTGTCAGAAGCCCGCTCTCCCCTATGGGGGATCGGATGATGACGGACCGCAGAGTCCGTCGTCACCGGATCCGATCCGAAAATGGATGGAAAAGTAGGTTTTTCCTCTGTTACACTTTTTCGGATCGGAGCGGGTCGAATGTCAGCGGACATGTCACCGCTGACATCCAACGCTCCATAGAGGTCTATGGAGGGTCTGTTCAGGTCCGCCTAAAAAACTGACAGGCGGACCTGAACGGATCGTTCATGTGAAAGAGGCCTAAGTTAGTATTTTAACAAAAAGTTTACTTAGGAATGTTTATTATATTGTGATTAGGGATGAGCTTCGTGTTCGAGTCGAACCCATGTTCGACTCGAACATCGGCTGTTCGCCCGTTCGCCGAATTGCGAACGATATGGGCCGTTCGCGCCAAATTCGTGTGGCGCGTCACGGCCCATAATTCACTGCGGCATCGCAGTGCATTGCTGGCTGATGATTGGCCAAGCATGCTCTATGACCCGCATGCTTGGCCAATCACAGCGCCGTCAGTAGAGAGAGCTGTAATTGGCCAAAGCCAGGGTGGCTTTGGCCAATTATGGCTCAGGGGATTTAGTACACGCCCCACACTATATAAGGCCGCCTGCACGGCGGCCCTGTGTAGTGTGTGTTCCGGTGTGCTGAGAGATAGAGAGAGAGAGAGACAGTGTCATTTGATTTGAGTTAGATAGATTAGGCAGAACAGTCAGTCAGTTAGCTGCACTTACAGTGTATTGTGTATATATATGCATCCCAGGTGTTGCATATATATATATACACTGTATTCAGTTTAGCTAGATCCGTTCCTGTTATCTTCTATCTAGACTATTTACATTTAGTGCAGTGCGTCCTGCTCACAGTGTTCAGCTAGATCCGTTCCTGTTATTTACATTTAGTGCAGTGCGTCCTGCTCACAGTGTTCAGCTAGATCCATTCCTGCTATTTACATTTAGTGCAGTGCGTCCTGCTCACAGTGTTCAGCTAGATCCGTTCCTGCTATTTACATTTAGTGCAGTGCGTCCTGCTCACAGTGTTCAGCTAGATCCGTTCCTGCTATTTACATTTAGTGCAGTGCGTCCTGCTCACAGTGTTCAGCTAGATCCGTTCCTGCTATTTACATTTAGTGCAGTGCGTCCTGCTCACAGTGTTCAGCTAGATCCGTTCCTGCTATTTACATTTAGTGCAGTGCGTCCTGCTCACAGTGTTCAGCTAGATCCGTTCCTGCTATTTACATTTAGTGCAGTGCGTCCTGCTCACAGTGTTCAGCTAGATCCGTTCCTGTTATCTTCTAGACTATTTACATTTAGTGCAGTGCGTCCTGCTCACAGTGTTCAGCTATATCCGTTCCTGTTATTTACATTTAGTGCAGTGCGTCCTGCTCACAGTGTTCAGCTAGATCCGTTCCTGCTATTTACATTTAGTGCAGTGCGTCCTGCTCACAGTGTTCAGCTAGATCCGTTCCTGCTATTTACATTTAGTGCAGTGCGTCCTGCTCACAGTGTTCAGCTAGATCCGTTCCTGCTATTTACATTTAGTGCAGTGCGTCCTGCTCACAGTGTTCAGCTAGATCCGTTCCTGCTATTTACATTTAGTGCAGTGCGTCCTGCTCACAGTGTTCAGCTAGACCCGTTCCTGTTATCTTCTAGACTATTTACATTTAGTGCAGTGCGTCCTGCTCACAGTGTTCAGCTAGATCCGTTCCTGCTATTTACATTTAGTGCAGTGCGTCCTGCTCACAGTGTTCAGCTAGATCCGTTCCTGCTATTTACATTTAGTGCAGTGCGTCCTGCTCACAGTGTTCAGCTAGATCCGTTCCTGCTATTTACATTTAGTGCAGTGCGTCCTGCTCACAGTGTTCAGCTAGATCCGTTCCTGCTATTTACATTTAGTGCAGTGCGTCCTGCTCACAGTGTTCAGCTAGATCCGTTCCTGCTATTTACATTTAGTGCAGTGCGTCCTGCTCACAGTGTTCAGCTAGATCCGTTCCTGTTATCTTCTAGACTATTTACATTTAGTGCAGTGCGTCCTGCTCACAGTGTTCAGCTAGATCCGTTCCTGCTATTTACATTTAGTGCAGTGCGTCCTGCTCACAGTGTTCAGCTAGATCCGTTCCTGCCATTTACATTTAGTGCAGTGCGTCCTGCTCACAGTGTTCAGCTAGATCCGTTCCTGCTATTTACATTTAGTGCAGTGCGTCCTGCTCACAGTGTTCAGCTAGATTCGTTCCTGCTATTTACATTTAGTGCAGTGCGTCCTGCTCACAGTGTTCAGCTAGATCCGTTCCTGTTATCTTCTAGACTATTTACATTTAGTGCAGTGCGTCCTGCTCACAGTGTTCAGCTAGATCCGTTCCTGCTATTTACATTTAGTGCAGTGCATCCTGCTCACAGTGTTCAGCTAGATCCGTTCCTGCCATTTACATTTAGTGCAGTGCGTCCTGCTCACAGTGTTCAGCTAGATCCGTTCCTGCAATTTACATTTAGTGCAGTGCGTCCTGCTCACAGTGTTCAGCTAGATCCGTTCCTGCTATTTACATTTAGTGCAGTGCATCCTGCTCACAGTGTTCAGCTAGATCCGTTCCTGTTATCTTCTAGACTATTTACATTTAGTGCAGTGCGTCCTGCTCACAGTGTTCAGCTAGATCCGTTCCTGCTATTTACATTTAGTGCAGTGCGTCCTGCTCACAGTGTTCAGCTAGATCCGTTCCTGCCATTTACATTTAGTGCAGTGCGTCCTGCTCACAGTGTTCAGCTAGATCCGTTCCTGCAATTTACATTTAGTGCAGTGCGTCCTGCTCACAGTGTTCAGCTAGATCCGTTCCTGCTATTTACATTTAGTGCAGTGCGTCCTGCTCACAGTGTTCAGCTAGATCCGTTCCTGTTATCTTCTAGACTATTTACATTTAGTGCAGTGCGTCCTGCTCACAGTGTTCAGCTAGATCCGTTCCTGCTATTTACATTTAGTGCAGTGCGTACTGCTCACAGTGTTCAGCTAGATCCGTTCCTGCCATTTACATTTAGTGCAGTGCGTCCTGCTCACAGTGTTCAGCTAGATCCGTTCCTGCTATTTACATTTAGTGCAGTGCGTCCTGCTCACAGTGTTCAGCTAGATCCGTTCCTGTTATCTTCTAGACTATTTACATTTAGTGCAGTGCGTCCTGCTCACAGTGTTCAGCTAGATCCGTTCCTGCTATTTACATTTAGTGCAGTGCGTCCTGCTCACAGTGTTCAGCTAGATCCGTTCCTGCCATTTACATTTAGTGCAGTGCGTCCTGCTCACAGTGTTCAGCTAGATCCGTTCCTGTTATCTTCTAGACTATTTACATTTAGTGCAGTGCGTCCTGCTCACAGTGTTCAGCTAGATCCGTTCCTGCCATTTACATTTAGTGCAGTGCGTCCTGCTCACAGTGTTCAGCTAGATCCGTTCCTGCTATTTACATTTAGTGCAGTGCGTCCTGCTCACAGTGTTCAGCTAGATCCGTTCCTGTTATCTTCCTACTGACAGGCAGGCTTGTCTGGTTACAGTATATAAAGCTACCTGAAGAAAATTACAGGTGTTCTATTTGATCCTATTAGTACCACGGTCAGGCAGCTAGACTATTTACATTTAGTACAGTGCGTCCTGCTCACAGTGTTCAGCTAGATCCGTTCCTGTTATCTTCCTACTGACAGGCAGGCTTGTCTGGTTACAGTATATAAAGCTACCTGAAGAAAATTACAGGTGTTCTATCCCAGCTTAATGCAGCTACAGGCCATTAGTATGTCTGGAAGGCCAAGAAGGAGAGGCAGACAGTCACAAGCCAATAAGAGAGGGCAAGCAGGCTCTGTGTCTAGTGCTGGTCGTGGAGACGGTGCATCCTCATCAGCACGTGGCCATGGGACACGCTTGGCCTTTTTTTCGGCAGCTGGCCGTGTTGAGCCGCAACATGCGGAAGACTTGGTCGAGTGGATGACCAAGCCGTCCTCATCCTCCTCATCCTCTCTCACCCATGCCCAGGGTGCTTTGTCTGGCAAAGCAGCGGCCTCTTCCCTCAGCTCAATGTCATCAGTGACTCCTTCCCTAGCTCCACCATGTCCTCATGAGGATTCCCTCGAACTGTTTGACCACAGTGTTGGGTACATGCTCCAGGAGGATGCCCAGCGTTTGGAAGGCTCTGATGATGATACTGAGCTCGATGAAGGCAGTAACATGAGCACGGACAGAGGGGGTGCCCAAGAAGGACAGCAATCTGGCAGTCATGCTCCCCCTGCTGCAGCATACTGCCAGGTTTGCTCCAGTGATGAGGAGCGAGGGGATGATGAGGTCACTGATTCAACGTGGGTGCCTGATAGGAGAGAGGAGGAGGAGGAGGAGGAGGAGGAGGCGGCACATCACCAACGAGGCAGGATGCCCTCCAGGGGCCAGCCTAAGGGCAGCACATTGACTGCATCACACCCCAAAGCTCCACATGTGCAGGGCGCTGCAGTCTCTGCGCGTTATTCAAAAAGTTCTTTGGTGTGGGCCTTTTTTGAGACGAGTGCATCAGATCGCACCGCTGCTATTTGCAACATATGTCTCAAGCGTATCTCGCGTGGCCAAAACATCTCCCGCTTGGGTACCACATGCTTGACCAGACATATGTTGACCTGCCATGCAGTTCGTTGGCAAGCGTATCTAAAAGACCCACACCAAAGAACAAAGAGGATCTCTCCTTGCTCCTCATCAGCTGAGATTTCCAACCCCACTAGACCTTCAGTCCTCTCTGAGACCTGCAGTGAGAGGAATGAAGGTGTAGAATTAGGTGTGTCACAGCCAAGTACTTGTGGGCAATCTGCTTTTGGTACACCGACGTCAGATTGTACCAGGCAAATTTCCCTGCTCCAGCTGCTGCACCGCCGAAAGAAGTTTGCTCCCAACCATCCACATGCCCAGCGGTTGAATGCTAGCTTGGCAAAATTGCTAGCACTTCAACTGCTGCCTTTTCAGTTGGTAGACTCTGCCCCCTTCCGTGAGTTTGTGGAATGTGCGGTTCCTCAGTGGCAGGTACCCAAACGCCACTTTTTCTCACGGAAGGCGATTCCGGCTCTCTACCGGCATGTGGAAGGCAATGTCCATGCCTCGCTGGACAGGGCGGTCAGCGGTAAGGTGCATATTACCGCTGACTCATGGTCCAGCAGGCATGGACAGGGACGTTACCTAAGTTTCACGGCGCATTGGGTGACTCTGCTGGCAGCTGGGAAGGATGCAGGACAAGGTGCAGTAGTGTTGGAGGTTGTTCCGCCACCACGCCTCCAAAATGCTGATTGTGACACACCTCTCTCCTCCACCCCCTCCTCTTCTTCTTCCTGCATGGCCTCTTCCTCGGAACCAGCGGTGCTCCGTAGGCGTTCAAGGGGCTACGCAAGTACGCAGGCCAAAAGATGCCATGCGGTGCTTGAGCTGGTGTGCTTGGGGGACAGGAGCCACACTGGGGCAGAGGTTCTGTCAGCTCTGCAGGGGCAGGTTCAGAGGTGGTTGACGCCACGCCAACTTAAGGCAGGAATGGTGGTTTGCGACAATGGCACCAACCTCCTCTCTGCCCTCTGACAGGGACAAATGACCCATGTGCCCTGTTTGGCTGACGTCCTTAACTTGGTGGTGCAGCGGTTCTTGGGCAGGTACCCGGGCTTACAGGATGTCCTGAGGCAGGCCAGGAAAGTCTGTGTGCATTTCCGCCGGTCATATAATGCCAGTGCTCGGCTGACGGACCTCCAAAAGGAGTTTAACCTGCCCAAGAACCGCCTAATCTGTGACATGCCCACCAGGTGGAACTCAACGTTGGCCATGCTGCAGCGGCTGCACACGCAGCAGAGGGCCATCAATGAGTACCTGTGCGACTATGGCACCAGGACAGGGTCAGGGGAGCTTGGTTTTTTTCCCCACGCCAGTGGGCCATGATCAGGGATGCATGCACTGTCCTGTCACCATTCGAGGAGGCCACGAGGATGGTGAGCACTGACAGTGCATGCATCAGTGACACTGTCCCCCTTGTCCACCTGTTGGAGCACACACTGCGTGGAATAATGGACAGGGCACTTGAGGCAGAACAGAGGCAGGAAGAGGAGGAATTCCTTAGCTCTCAAGGCCCCCTTTATCCAGACAGTGTTCCTGCGTGCCCGCCGATCACACAGGAAGAGGACGAGGAGGAGGAGGAGGAGGAGGAAGATTGTGTCAGTATGGAGGTGGAGCCTGGCACTCAGCATCAGCAGCAGTCTTTAAGGGATCAGTCCCAAGGAACACATGGACTTGTACGTGGCTGGGAGGAGGTGGCTGCGGACGTTGTTGTCCTTAGTGACCCAGAGGACTCCGGACCGAATGCCTCAGCAAACCTACGCTGCATGGCCTCCCTGATACTGCAAAGCCTGCGTAAGGATCCTCGTATTCGTGGTATCAAGGAGAAGGACCAATACTGGCTGGCAACCCTCCTTGATCCACGTTACAAGGGTAAGGTTGCGGACCTTATCTTGCCATTGCAGAGGGAGCAGAGGATGAAACATCTTCGGGAGGCCTTGCAGAAAGGTCTGTGCAACGCGTTCCCAGAGACTGGGAGGTTACAAACTCCTGTTTCTGGACAACGTGTTGCTGAGGCTTCGGTCAGTCAAAGAAGGAGCGGTGGAGAAGGTGGCCGTCTGACCGATGCGTTCAGACAATTTTTTGGTCCGCAGCCCCAAGGTATGATCGGTTCCAGCAACCATCGCCAGCGTCTGTTTTACATGGTGCAGGAATACCTAGGGGCAAGATCAGACTTGGACACCTTTCCCACCGAAAATCCTCTGGGTTACTGGGTCTTGAGGATGGATCACTGGCCAGAGCTTGC
Source organism: Lithobates clamitans (assembly GCA_037952925.1). Taxonomy (NCBI): domain Eukaryota; kingdom Metazoa; phylum Chordata; class Amphibia; order Anura; family Ranidae; genus Lithobates; species Lithobates clamitans. The sequence continues at coordinate 8,045,184 of JBBGZY010001072.1, forward strand.
ACAGTATGCAATTGAGCTACTGGCCTGTCCTGCATCCAGCGTTCTTTCGGAACGCACATTCAGTGCTGCTGGAGGCGTGGTAACCGATCACAGGGTGCGTCTGTCCACCGACTCGGTCGATCGGCTGACCTTCATAAAAATGAATCAGTCTTGGATCACCACCAGCTACCAAGCACCTGATGCAGATGTAACCGAATAATTTTTTTTGAAATCTCAGATCCCTTCAGACTGCCTATGCTGATGCTGAGTGACTATCCCTGAGTAATTATCCTCTTCCTCCTCAATCATCACGCTGATAGCTTGTAAGAACATTTTTGGTTCTGGGCGCCACCACCAGTGCCTAAGGCACAATTTTTCAGCCCCTGTTTAACAGGGGCGTGTAATTACAATTTTTGATGTAATACTTTGCAGCAGGGCTCGTTCCTGCATTCCAACTAGAGTGTCTGTGAGGGGTTGCAGTGTTGTGGCACCAGCACCAGTGCCTAAGGCCCAATTTTTCTGCCCCTGTCTAACAGGGGCGTGTAATTACAATTTTTGATGCAATACTTTGCAGCAGGGCTCGTTCCTGCGTTCCAACTAGAGTGTCTGTGAGGGGTTGCAGTGTTGTGGCACCAGCACCAGTGCCTAAGGCCCAATTTTTCTGCCCCTGTCTAACAGGGGCGTGTAATTACAATTTTTGATGCAATACTTTGCAGCAGGGCTCGTTCCTGCGTTCCAACTAGAGTGTCTGTGAGGGGTTGCAGTGTTGTGGCACCAGCACCAGTGCCTAGGCCCAATTTTTCTGCCCCTGTCTAACAGGGGCGTGTAATTACAATTTTTGATGCAATACTTTGCAGCAGGGCTCGTTCCTGCGTTCCAACTAGAGTGTCTGTGAGGGGTTGCAGTGTTGTGGCACCAGCACCAGTGCCTAAGGCCCAATTTTTCTGCCCCTGTCTAACAGGGGCGTGTAATTAAAATTTTTGATGCAATACTTTGCAGCAGGGCTCGTTCCTGCGTTCCAACTAGAGTGTCTGTGAGGGGTTGCAGTGTTGTGGCACCAGCACCAGTGCCTAAGGCCTAATTTTTCAGCTCCTGTTCAACAGGGGCATGTAATTACAATTCTTGATCTAATATTTCACAGCAGGGCCCTGTGAGGGCTTACAGTGTTGTGGCCACAGCAACACCTAAGGCCCAAGTTTCTGCTGAGTATATAGGGCAGGACCCTACTTTCAAACATCTAACTTACAAACGACTCCTACTTGCAAACGGAAGGAGACAACAGGAAGTGAGATGAAATCTACCCCTAGGAAGGGAAATTCTCTCCTGTAAGAGTTAATATGGGAAAACAATTTCTCCTTTCCACTGATGCTTTCCAATCCTTGTTCCACAAAAAAACCCAAATTTTCAAAAAACATTTTTCATTGGGACAAAAAAGTGAGGTGAAATCTTCTGAAGAGGAGGAAAGACAGCAAAACAAATGTCACAGGGGTGATAACCCTTCCCTATGTTTTCCAAAAAGCTTAAAAAAGATTTTTTGGCTGGAGCTAAACACGTTAAAAATGTACCCGTTCAAAATTACAAACAGATTCTACTTAACAACAAACCTACAGTCCCTGTCTTGTTTGCACCGCCTGTATACTGCTGTTCAGAGTATATAGGGCCTGGTGGCCCCACACCTTTCCTTATTTTAATTTGGGTGCGGGGTTCCCCTTAATATCCATACAAGACCCAAAGGGCCTGGTAATGGACTGGGGGGTACCCATGCCGTTTGTCTCACTGATTTTCATCCATATTGCCATGACCCGACATGACATTAAACCCGCAAGCAGTTTTAAATGAGATTTTTTCCTTTAAAAATGACATTTGGTGCAGGGACTGTTCTAAACATGGGAAACACGCGTCACTTTACAGGCATACTATAGACACCCCCCAGGTACGATATTTAAAGGAATATTTCACTTTTTTTTTTTTTACTTTAAGCATCATTAAAATCACTGCTCCCGAAAAAACGGCCGTTTTTAAAAGTTTTTTTTGCATTGATACATGTCCCCTGGGGTAGGACCCGGGGCCCCAAACCCTTTTTAGGACAATACCATGCAAATTAGCCTTTAAAATGAGCACTTTTGATTTCGAACGTTCGAGTCCCATAGACGTCAATGGGGTTCTAACGTTCGTGCGAACTTGCGGTCCGTTCGCGGGTTCTGGTGCGAACCGAACCGGGGGGTGTTCGGCTCATCCCTAATTGTGATCAATGTGTTTTTTGTTTGTGTCAGTTGCCCCTCTACCCATACAAGGGAATGCAAAAGCGACTTATATATGTAGGTCAGAAGGAGGTCAACTGCAGTTAAAAAGCACCCAGCAGTGAAGGGAAAATGATCTCAGAAGCATCTCAAACTGATCTCAAACACAAGTGGAATGCATATAAAAGCAAGCTGCACAAGCCTTATGCCGCGTACACACGAGCGGAATGTCCGTCAGAAAAAGTCCGATGGGAGCTTTTCATCGTATATTCCAACCATGTGTATACCCCATCGGATTTTTTGGCTCTATTTACACTAATGCGTTTTTTGATGCATTTTGCATTTTGCAGAAATGCATGGGAATTTTTTAACATGGGTTTCTATGGAACATGTTCACATCAATGCATTTTTGTGCCTCTGCATTTTTGGAAAGGGTCGGGGACTTTTTTTCATGCACAATGCAGCATTTTGCATGTAATAGAATTCAATGGACCCGCATCCAAAACGCAAGTACCGCGTTTTTACCACGTTTTTGCCGCATTTTTGCTGCGTTTTGCAGGGTTTTTTCTTTTTTTTTTTTTTTTTTTTTTACACTGTATACAGTATAAAAAAAAAAAACACTGTAAAAAAAATTAAAAAAAAAAACGCAAAACGCGGCAAAAATGCATGTTCAAAAACGCGGCAAGCAACGCAAAAAGCACTGCAGAAACGCTCAAAAGCAACATGCATAGATGTGAATCGAGCCTTCCTGTCGAAAATGCAGACAAACTTAGATAGAGAACATGAAACCCGCTCGTCTGTATGCTGTTCCGACGTACCAAAAATGACGCTTGCTCTGAAGCAAGTACGAGACAGAAGCGCTCGGTCTGGTAAAACTAGGGTTCGTAATGAAGATAGCACATTCCTCTCGCTGCAAATTCTGTGATCTTTTAATGCAGCGCATTCTTTTGTGCTTTATAATGCTAGAATAATGAATTTCTTTTGCTGCTGATATTCACAGAGTTCTCATAAACGTATTTATTTCTTATTTCTCGTGATCTCATGAATAATATTTTATTTTTTTAAAGCCAGATCTCCATAATAATGTTTAGAATTATTTTTTATAGTCATATTTTTTTTTATTTCATCAAGATCTCCTCTTTTTTTTTTTGGATTATTGAAAAACTATTTTCTAGTGATCTCCATAATTTTATTTATTTTTTTTGTGTGTCAAGTTGCCACAATAAGGGTGGAGGGAAGGCTGCAGGGAAGGGTAGAAAGTGATTCCCTGGCTTCAGTCTGGTCATCCAGAAACTGCAGTTTGTTGAAGTACCACAGCCTGGGTACATACACTTGCGCCGCTGCTGCTCCAGATCTGAGTGATTTCTGGATCTTATTATGCTCCTTATACATGTTCCTCAAGATCCCAATTTTCTTTTCCAAGAACTGGATGGTTGCATCAGGGACCCGAGTCTTCACAAATTCCATAAGTTTTTCCAGCGTTGACCTCCTAGCTTGTTTATTATAATATAAGCTGTGTTTCACCTCCAGTTCCAAAACTTGAGAAAAAAAAATAATTTTACAGCAAAATTTTATAGCGCACATGTGAATGTGCAGAAAGTAAAAAGTTTGATAATCAACAATGTGTGGCTTTCTTTCAATGCTCAATTCCATTATTTGAAGTATTTTTGTGTTTACAGTGACAATGGGCCTTATTTACTAAAGGAAAATACACTTGGCACTACAAGTGCACTAGGAGAAACTAGGAGACAGCCAAAAAGAAACACAAGCAATAAAGAAAATTCAAGATTTTATCAGATATTTTTTTTTTTAATAAAAAAATATTTAGACATTGTCTGGCATAGTAATGCCCCCCCTAGACGTAAAATAATTTACATATTTCTGCCAAACTTCATGGGCGCTTTGGGGTGCCAGGATGGCCAGTATCCAGGCCCGTCAGGGGGTTCTCAGGAAGTCTGCCCTCAGGCCCAACTGAGGCAAGATAATTGTGGGCATTTTTCCCTAAAAAATTGTGCAATATGCAGAAGGATAAGATAATGTGGTTGATTCTGTAGTCCGCCATGTGTATTGCTGTCAGAAACAGGCGAAACCGGCTGGCCATTATCCCGAAGGCATTCTCAACGACTCTTCTGGCTCTGGCCAGCTGGTAGTTAAAAACCCTCCTCTCTGGGGTGAGGGTTCTCTGTGGAAATGGCCTCATCAGGTGCTCGCCCAGACCGAATGCCTCATCAGCAATAAAAACAAACAGGAGTCTTTGCATGTTGTCCGCATCAGGTGGCAATGCCAGGCCACCAGTCTGGAGACGATGGTAGAACTCGGTCTGAGTGAAGACTCCTCCATCCGGCCATTCTTCCCCACGTCCACATAAAGGAACTCATATTGTGCCGACACCACCGCCATTAACACTATACTATTAAACCCCTTATAGTTATAATAGTAAGACCCCGAATGGGGTGGTGGCACGATGTGGACGTGCTTCCCATCTATAGCCCCTCCACAGTTGGGAAAGTCCCAACGATCGGCAAAATGGGATGCCACAGTCTGCCATTCTTGTGGCGTTGAAGGAAACTGTGGAGTAAAAACAGAAAAACAGATTGATTAGACACAAACATTCTTGCCCAACATCAGTATAAAATTTATTTTAAGGAATATTTAAAGACTAAAATATAAGGCCCCCTTATCAGATTCCTCCCCCCTTCTGATGGCCCATTGTAAAAATTTTAGGGGGGGGTTCGAGATGAGTTTGGTCCCCCCCAAAAAAAAGCCTATGGCACTCTGCCTGAATTTAAGGACAACAATGACATTTGTACACATTTTAGGGGGTGTTTAGGGTAAAGCACTACAATGGAGCTGCCAAAATACATTGTTAAGTAACTAGGCTAGGTGTATATGGGCCCAGGATAGCATGCTGGGGAGGTTAGTGAAGGCAAATATGCATGAAGGACAGCATTATAAAAAATTACAGCATGCATGAGGACAAAGGGAACATTCACAGCATATAACAATCATGGTAATTAGGGAATGATGAAAGAAATACAATTCATTAGCATACGTTAAATACATAGAATTTGATGTTAAAGGAGAAAACTTACCTTAATATAGTCCTTCTGCAGGACCTAAATAATAGCAGAACAGGTCTCTGGGATAATGATTCCCAGAGCCTGGGGGGAGATGCCTGTTGAGAACTTGAGGTCCTGTAGACTTCTCCCAGTCGCCAAGTACCGCAACGTAGTGACTAGCCTCTGCTCCGGAGTGATGGCTTGCCTCATGCAGGTATCCTGCCTGCTAATATAAGGGGTCAGCAAAGCCAACAGATGGTGAAAAACGGGGTCCGTCATTCTGAGAAAGTTCCTGAAATCATCAGGGTTATTCTCCTGGATCTCACTAAGCAAAGGAATATGAGAGAATTAGTCACGCTGGAGTAACCAATTCTTGGTCCATGAACTCCTCCCCACCCTGTTCATGGACTGTATTCAAGAACCAAAAAGGAGGGGCTTTTGGACTTTTTAGGCACAACTACAAAAAACTAGTTATATAAAATATTATTTTATTCATTTAGAAAAATACATAGCAAAAAGAAACAATGCTAAAAACCACAACATGTGTATATATTCAAGCGTTTGCTATACAAAACCATCTAAAGTGCACAATTGTTCGGACGTCTGGATGGTCACTCCACATATAGATCGGTCCGGGAAGATGGCTAGATAGCAGATCCGCAATCAACTCATGTCACGTAAATGTTCGATGCTCGACATGTTTCGCGTGTCATCACGCTTCTTCAAGAGCGAAAACAGTGTATGTTGTGGCTATCAAAGTACATAACATAGCAAATACATGATTAATATATACATACATAAGGAACAGACATCTATAATGACGCCGCATATATTGTATTTAAAGGGATGTATGCTGGTTCAGACAGGGCGGTGATGAGCGCCAAGACCCAAGCGGTGGTGAAAGGCTACTATGGGGGCATGCACAACATAATCTTAAATGATACCTCAAGGGTGTGACACAATAGAGAAAGCCCCTCCTTTTTGGTTCTTGAATACGATTTTGTTAGGACGCGGTACAGGTTTATTTTATGTGTATCCACGGTGCCACTCCGTGTTACGATACACCTCCATTTTTTCAACTGTTCATGGACTGGGCTTGGGTCAAAGAATGAACCCCAACACCAAGCCCCCACACAGCACAAACTCTACGGCGAGTATGTACCCGCAACATGGCTTCAAAATGGTCGGCTGGTCAGAACGAACTAACAGAACTCACTGAAGAACAGCAAGGCCTGTGAAGAGCGAACTGAAAATCAGAAACGAGCGGACAAGAACACACTGAAAAAACAGATGCGAACTGTCTACACGCTCTGAAAAGCAGATACAAACCAACAAGCACAAACTGAAGAGCAGTAACGGACTGAAAAGCACGAAAGCTTAAAAGCGCAAATCGTCTCTCACCAAACTTCTACTAACACAAGATAAACACGAGATTAGCAGAAGGAGCCCAAAGGGTGGCGCGCTGGCTATTGCACTTGCTTTTTCTAGTCCCGTCGTACGTGTTGTACGTCACCGCGTTCTTGGCGGTCGGACTTTGGTGTGACCGTGTGTAGGCAAGACCGCTTGAGCGGAATTCCGTCGGAGAAACCTTCAGAGTTTATTCTGATGGCAAAACCGCTCATGTGTACGCGGCATTAGTTTTATGTTGGGATTGTAGGAAAAAAACGAACAGAATATGGTCAGTATTTGACCATGGATCCTCCAGTATTCTGTCCTTTGAGTCACACATAGGAGAGGGAGATTGCTAGCCATGAAATGTTTTTACCTTCCACCATAACTTCTAGTTAACCACCTGTGTCCCCGGGCCTTTTCCCCCAAATTCCCCTGAGCCCCAGAGTGTTTTTTTCTTCAATATTTCTAATCACAGACCGGGAACATGCATGCAGCAATCTAAAGTTGCATAAAAGCCATAAGTCCTTCTCTTTATAATTGTTTAGACACACGGACTTGAAGTATAGAGGCCAACACATCAGTCCACCAACCAGGCAGATAACATTTTTGCATCACTATAAGGTTTTTCTCTGTAATCTTCATATTTATCTTGTAAATACTTAGGTTTCTAAAATGTGTCCTTTTGTTGGCTGCTCTTTATCAGAGTTCAGCGTTGTGGCTGTGATACCCTAGCTAATATCTATTGGGAATTGTTTTCATGGCACCAAGAATGCTATTTTCATAGTGGCCTGAAAATCTCATCTGAGTTCCTTCTCACAAGGATGCCGTCCCCAAGCAGCATGACTCCAGAGACATTTCCGTTGTCATCAGTTTTGCTCGCCTCGTAATTCTTCTAGTGGTTTCAGGGGAAGATCTTATAATCATTGTTCTGCAGCTGTGCTGCATCTGCATCCCTGCCATCCGGTGTTCGTTTGTTCTAAAACGAACCAAACATATGGGGCGTTCCCAGGAAATTTGTGTGCCACGGAACGCCCCATAATGCACTGCGAGATCGCATTGCATTGCTGTATGATGATTGGCCAGGTCAGGTGCATGCTTTGGCCAATCACAGCGCGCTCTGCTGAGAGAGCCATAATTGGCCAAAGGCAGGGTGCCTTTAGCCAATCATGGCTCAGTGGGACTAAGTCCATGCCTCACACTATATAAGGCTGCTTAAATAGCGGCCATGTGTATTGTTGTTGGCGTGGACAGAGAGATAGCTTGAGTTAGATTAAGCAGGGAGGTTATTCAGTTAGTGGCAGTGTATTTGATATATATATATATATATATATATATATATATATATATATATATATATATATATATATATATATATATATATATATACAGTCAGTCTAGTATATGCAGTATACATACACTCTGCATTCTGCATTTAGCATAGACTATATATTCAGTGTTTACTCTATATTCAGTCAGTGCAGGCAGTGTATTAAAAAATATATATATATATATATACACAGTCCAGCAGAGGCATTGCTAGGGGGTGGCTATTGGGGCTATAGCCCCGAATCTGGGGCCCATAGCCCCGAGTCTCTTGCTGCAGGGTCCCTGTCTAACCAGCGGGTTGCAGCTGCTGCGGCGGGCAGGCTGGCTGCATGAGAGAGGCTGGAGGAGAGGAGAGAAGCGAGCGGGCGGGCAAGCAGAGATGACATCTCTTTCCGCCTGCTCCACATCAGCGCTCTTCACAGCCGGGCCTCTTCAATTTGGGAGTGAGGTGCGGTGAGCAGCAGAGAGATGACATCATCTCTCACTGCCTGTCAAACATCAGCGCTCTTTCACCCTCACAGTATGGTGGAGTGGAGGTCACGTGCTTCCTGTCATCGTGGAGGTCCACTTTGCAGCCAGACCCCCTTGCTTCAATGTTGGAGGTGCAGCGGGGAGCAGCGAGATGACATCATCTCTCACAGCCCGCCCTGCATCACCGCTCTCCTGCTCTCACTAAATGGACCAGTGCTGTCAGCCTGCAGCGTCAATACACATTTGTGGCACTGGCTGGCATGGCAAATTACAATCCACATCAGGTGGCAAGTGACAATCTGCAAATGGTGGCAGGAGATGTGGCAATCCGCAAATTGAGCCAGGAGACATGGCATGTGACAATCTGCAAATGGTGGCAGGTGACGTGGCAAGTGATAATCTGTAAATGGTGGCAAGAGATGTGGCAAGTGACAATCTGCAAATGGTGGCAGGAGACGTGGCAAGTGACAATCTGCAAATGGTGGCAGGAGATGTGGCAATCTGCAAATTGAGCCAGGAGACATGGCAAGTGACAATCTGCAAATGGTGGCAGGTGACGTGGCAAGTGATAATCTGCAAATGGCAGTAAGAGATGTGGCAAGTGACAATCTGCAATGGTGGCAGGAGACGTGGCAAGTGACAATCTGCAAATGGTGGTAGGAGACGTGGCAAGTGACAATCTGCAAATGGTGGCAGGTGATGTGGCAACCTGCAAATGGTGGCAGGTGACCTGGCAAGTGGCAATCTGAAAATGGTGGCAGGTGACGTGGCAAGTGACAATCCACATCTGCTGCCAGATGAAAGTGGCAAGTGACAATCCACATCTGGTGGCAGGCGATATAGCAAGTGACAATCCACATCTAGTGACAGGTGACGGTGGCAAGTAACACGCTGCATCTGGTGGCAGGAGATGTGGCAAGTGACACGCCCAGCCGACGAGAGCGTCCGAGAACGGCGGCGCCATTTTTAAATGCCAGATGTCTGCAAAAGACACAGGGCAAGGCTGCAATCGGCCGCAGACTACTGATGGATACTGACAAGGCTGCAATGGAGGACAATGGGGGACAATGCTGCAATGAGGGACAATGCTGCAATGGGGGAGAAGGCTACAATGGGGGACAATGCTGCAATGGGGGACAAGGCTGCAATGGGGGACAATGCTGCAATGGGGGACAATGCTGCAATGGGGGACAATGCTGCAATGGGGGTCAATGCTGCAATGGGGGACAAGGCTGCAATGGGGGACAATGCTACAGATGGACACTGACAAGGCTGCAATGAGGGACAATGCTACAGATGGACACTGACAAGGCTGCAGATGGACACTGATGAGGCTGCATTGATGGGCATTTAAATGTAAGTTTTTTTCCTTAAACTTCCCTCCTAAAAGTTTTTCTCCTTAAAATTCCCTCCTAAACTTGGGGTGCGTGTTATACGCCGGCACGTGTTATACGCGGGCGCGTGTTATACGCCGATAAATACGGTATATTAGAATGTAACAATAGAAATAATGCGCTTTAATCACCCTGACACCATATCAACCATGGTGCCATGATGATTGATGCGCCAACACCAGCCATCGCCCGTGAAAAATTGCTTGGGTCCTTATATATATATCCACTGCATAAAGTTTAGCTATATCTCACTGCAGGCCATTCCTGGTGTACTCTTTCTAATATACTTCAGGCACAGTACCGTGCACCCCTAGTGCAGTTGCTATCACTTTTCTGGTGGTGTACACAGTACACAATACATACAGCGCACCCATAGTTGCTATTAGATATCTGGTGGTGTACACAATACTGTGCACCCATAGTGCAGTTGCTACTACTTTTCTGTTGGTGTACACAATACAGTACACCAATAGTTGTTATTACACTTCTGTTGGTGGACACAGTACCGTGCACCCATAGTGCAGTTGCTACTACTTTTCTGGTGGTGTACACAGTACACAATACATACAGTGCACCCATAGTTGCTATTAGACTTCTGGTGGTGTACACAATACCATGCACCCATAGTGCAGATGCTACTACTTTTCTGGTGGTGTACACAATACAGTACACCCATAGTTGTTATTACACTTCTGTTGGTGTACACAGTATCGTGCACCCATAGTGCAGTTGCTACTACTTTTCTGGTGGTGTACACAGTACACAATACAATGTAGTGTGGTGTTGCAAAACAAAATCCCCATCATGTCTGGAAGGCCACCAAGGAGAGGCAGACGCTCACAGGCGACTAAAAGAGGGCAAGCAGCCTCTGTGTCTACAGTCAACAGTGGTGCTTGTGAACATGGTGCATCTTCTGCAGGTGGCCGTGGGGCACGTTTGTCCTTTTTTTATGCTTCTGGCCCTGTTATTGAGCCACAACATGCAGAAGAGTTGGTGGAGTGGATAACAAAGCTGTCCTCATCCTCCTCATCCTCTGTCACCCAGGCTCAGAGTAGTTTACCTTCCAACACAGCTGCCAAAGCAACCTATTCCACTGGCTCCTTGTCCACAGTGACTACTTCTGTAGCCCCACCATCATGCACGGAGGAGTCCCCAGAATTATTCGACCACAGTATCGGTTATATGCTGCTGGAGCGCAGCACAGGGATTTGAAGGCTCCGATGTTGATTCACAGGTTGAGGAAGGGAGTAACCAGAGCCTAGAGAGGGGGGGCGCCACAGAAGGACAAGAAACTAGCAGTCATGTTCCCCCAGCTGCAGCATACTGCCAGGTTTGCTCCAGTGACGAGGAGGGGGGGGATGATGAGGTCACTGACTCTACTTTGGTGCCTGAGAGAAGAGAGGAGGAAGAGGCACAACTCCAACAAGGCAGGATGTCCTCTAGGGGGCAGCTTATAGGGCAGTCACCTTATTGCATCACACCGCAGAGCTCCACAGGTACAGGGCGCTGCTGACTCCCCGCTGACTTTTAAAAGTTCCTTGGTGTTGGCATTTTTCAACACGTGTGCAGCAGATTTCACTATTGCTGTTTGCAACCTATGTCTTAAGCGGATCAAGCGTGGCCAGAACAGCAGCCGCTTGGGCACCACATGCTTGGGACCTGCCATGCAGTCCGTTGGCAACAGCACTTGAAAGACCCACATCATAGAAAAAGGTGGACTTCTCCTTGCTCCTCATCTGGGATCTCCAACCCTACTATACCTCCAGTCCTCTCAAAAACCTGCACTGAGAGGAATGAAGGTATAGCAATAGATGTCCCAAGTACTTGCGGCCAATCTGCTAGAACTACACCACCAATTGATTTTGGCAGGCAAATTTCCCTATCTTGCTGAACCGTAAAAATTAATTCGGTCACAGCCATCCACATGCTCAGCGTCTAAATGCTAGCTTGGCCAAATTGCTAGCACTGCAACTGCTGCCTTTTCAGCTGGTAGACTCTGCCCCCTTTCGTGAATTTGTGGAATGTGCTGTACCTCAGTGGCAGGTTCCAAAGCCCCATTTCTTTTCACGGAAGGCCATTCTCTCTACCGGCATGTGGAAGGCAATGTTTTGGCCTCGTTGGACAGGGCGGTCAGCGGAAAGGTTCATATTACCGCTGACTCATGGTCCAGCAGGCATGGTCAGGGACGTTACCTTTGCTTCATGGCGCACTGGGTAACTCTGCTGGCAGCTGGGAAGGATGCAGGACAGGGTTCAGTGTTTTTGGAGCTTGTTCCGCCATCAAAATGCTAGTGGTGATTCTGCCACAGCTCTCTCCTCCACCCCCTCCTCCTCTTCTTCCTCTATGGCCTCTTCTGCAGATTTGTCCTCTGAACCAGCAGTGCTCCGTAAGCGTTCAAGGGGCTACGCAAGCAGTCAGGCTAAAAGATGCCATGCGGTGCTTGAGTCGGTCTGCTTAGGGGACAGGAGCCACACTGGGGCAGAGATTCTGTCAGCTCTGCAGGGGCAGGCTCAGAGGTGGTTGACGCCACGCAAGCTTCAGCCAGGAATAGTTGTATGCGACAATGGCACCAACCTTCTCTCTGCCCTCCGACAGGGACACTTGACCCATGCTCCATGTTTGGCACACGTCCTGAATTTGGTGGTGCAGCGGTTCTTGACCAGGTACCCAGGCTTACAAAATTTCCTGAGGCAGGCCAGAAAAGTCTGTGGTCATTTCCGCCAGTCATACAATGCCAGTGCTAGGCTGGCTGACATTCAAAGGGAATGCAACCTGCCCACCAACTGTCATATTTGTGACATGCACACCAGGTGGAACTCAACGTTGACAATGCTGCAGCGGTTGCACACACAGCAGAGGGCCATCAATGAGTACCTGTGTGAGTATGGCACCAGGACAGTTTCAGGGGAGCTTGGTTTCTTTTCGCCACGCCAGTGGCTACTGATCAAGGATGAATGCACTGTCCTGTCACCATTTTAGGAGACCACAAGGATGGTGAGCAGCGACAATGCATGCATCAGTGACACTGTCGCTCTAGTCTTCCTGCTGGAGGACACGCTTCGTGGAATCATGGACAGGGCACTGAGGCAGAACAGCAGGAGGAAGAGGAGGACTTCCTTTCTTCTCAAGGCCCCCTTTATCCAGATAGCATTCCTGCGGGCCCGCCAAATGCACAGGAAGAAGAGGAGACGGATTGTGTCAGCATGGATGTAGAGGATAACACTCAGCAGCAGTCTTCAAGGGATGGTTTTCAGTCCCCAGAAACCCAAGAAGTTGTATGTGGCTGGGAGGAGGTAGTTACGGATAATGTGATCCTTAGTGACCCAGAGTACTCAGAATCGAATGCCTCAGCAAACTTGAGGGTTTGTAACAGATCAAAGAGTTTGCCTGTCCACAGACTCCGTTAATATGCTTACATTCATAAAAATAAATCAGTCTTGGATCAGCAGCTATCAAGTACCTGATGCTGATGTAACTGATTGAATTTGCTATGGATCTGGGATCCCTTGAAGACTGTATATATATATATATATATATATATATATATATATATATATATATATATATACACAGTGGGGACGGAAATTATTCAGACCCCTTTACATTTTTCAGTCTTTGTTATATTGCAGCCATTTGCTAAAATCATTTAAGTTAATTTTTTTCCTCATTAATGTACACACAGCACCCCATATTGACAGAAAAACACAGAATTGTTGACATTTTTGCAGATTTATTAAAAAATAAAAACTGAAATATCACATGGTCCTAAGTATTCAGACCCTTTGCTGTGACACTCATATATTTAACTCAGGTGCTGTCCATTTCTTCTGATCATCCTTGAGATGGTTCTACTCCTTCATTTGAGTCCAGCTGTGTTTGATTATACTGATTGGACTTGATTAGGAAAGCCACACACCTGTCTATATAAGACCTTACAGCTCACAGTGCATGTCAGAGCAAATGAGAATCATGAGGTCAAAGGACTGGAGAAATTACACTTTGCTACAATATAATGTAGTGAGTGTACAGCTTGTATAACAGTGTAAATTTGCTGTCCCCTCAAAATAACTCAACACGCAGCTATTAATGTCTAACAAACTGGCAACAAAAGTGAATATACCCCTAAGTGAAAATGTCCAAATTGGGCCAAAAGTGTCAATATTTTGTGTGGCCACCACTATTTTCCAGCACTGCCTTAACCCTCTTGGGCATAGAACTTACCAGAGCTTCACAGGTTGCCACTGGAGTCCTCTTCCACTCCTCCATAATGACATCACGGAGGTGGTGGATGTTAGAGACCTTGCGCTCCTCCACCTTCCGTTTGAGGATGCCCCACAGATGCTCAATAGAGTTTAGGTCTGGAGACATGCTTGGCCAGTCCATCACCTTTACCCTCAGCTTCTTTAGCAAGGCAGTGGTCGTCTTGAAGGTGTATTTGGGATTGTTATCATGTTGGAATACTGCCCTGCGGCCCAGTCTTCGAAGGGAGGTGATCATGCTCTGCTTCAGTATGACACAGTACATGTTGGCATTCATGGTTCCCTCAATGAACTGTAGCTCCCCAGTTCTGGCAGCACTCATGCAGCCCCAGACCATGACACTCCCACCACCATGCTTGACTGTAGGCAAGACACACTTGTCTTTGTACTCCTCACCTGATTGCCGCTACACACGCTTGACACCATCTGAACCAAAACAGTTTATCTTGTTCTCATCAGACCACAGGACATGGTTCCAGTAATCCATGTCCTTATTCTGCTTGTCATCAGCAAACTGTTTGCGGGCTTTCTTGTGCATCTTTAAAAGAGGCTTCCTTCTGGGACGACAGCCATGCAGACCAATTTGATGCAGTGTGCAGCATATAGTCTGAGCACTGACAGGCTGACCCCACACCCCTCCAACCTCTGCAGCAATGCTGGCAGCACTCATATGTCTATTTCCCAAACACAACCTCTGGATATTACACTGAGCATGTGCACTCAACTTCTTTGGTCAACCATGGCGAGAACTGTTCTGAGTGGAACCTGTCCTGTTACACCGCTGTATGGTCTTGGCCACCGTGCTGCAGCTCAGTTTCAGGGTCTTGGCAATCTTCTTATAGCCTAAGCCATCTTTATGTAGAGCAACAATTCTTTTTTCCAGATTCTCAGAGAGTTCTTTGCCATGAGGTGCCATGTTGAACTTCCAGTGACCAGTATGAGAGAGTGAGAGCGATAACACCAAATTTAACACACCTGCTCCCCATCCACACATGAGACCTTGTAACTCTAACGAGTCACATGACATCGGGGAGGGAAAATGGTAAATTGGGCCAATTTTGGACATTTTCACTTAGGGGTGTACTCACTTTTGTTGCCAGCGGTTTAGACATTAATGGCTGTGTGTTGAGTTATTTTGAGGGGACAGCAAATTTACACTGTTATACAAGCTGTACACTCACTACTTTACATTGTAGCAAAATGTCATTTCTTCAGTGTTGTCACATGAAAAGATAGAATAAAATATTTACAAAAATGTGAGGGGTGTACTCACTTTTGTGAGATACTGTATATAGAAAACATTTAAAAGGTTAAATACAAAACTCTACTGGGTATTGATCCCAATTTAATGGTGCTGCAACAAGTAATACAATGTGAATATGAAATACGCAGCTTCAGTGTAGCATCAGCCCTGGACCATTTGGCTGGCATAAGACCAGAGCACTTTTTGCGATTCGGCACTGTGTTGCTTTAACTGACAATAGTGCAATCGTGCGACGTGGCTCCCAAACAAAATCTATGTCCTTTTTTCCCTACAAATAGAGCTTTCCTTTTGGTGGTATTTGATCACCTCTGCGGTTTTTATTTTTTGCGCTATAAACAAAAAAAAAGAGCGACAATTTTGAAAAAAACGCATTATTTTTTACTTTTTGCTATAATAAATATCCCCAAAAAATATATAAAAAAACATTTTTTTCCTCAGTTTAGGCTGATACATATTCTTCTACATATTTTTGGTAAAAAAATCGCAATAAGCGTATATTTATTGGTTTGCGCAAAACTTATAGTGTCCACAAAATAGGGGATAGTTTTATGGCATTTCTATTAATAATTTTTTTTTTTTTTACTAGTAATGGCAGCGATCAGCGATTTTTATCGTGACCGCGACATTATGGCGGACACGTTGGACAATTTTGACACATTTTTGGGACCATTGGCATTAATACAGTGATCAGTGCGATTAAAAATGCATTGATTACTGTAAAAATGTCACTAGCAGTGAAGGGGTTAACACTAGGGGGCCGTGAAAGTTTTAAAGGGGTTGTAAAGGTAAATTTTTTTTTTTTAAAAATAACAAACATGTTATACTTACCTTCACTGTGCAGCTCGTTCTGCACAGAGTGGCCCCGAACCTGGTCTTCTGGGATCCCTCGGCGGCTGTTTCAGCTCCTCCCCGCAAGCATTAACCACCTTAATGCGAGCTCCCTCGCATGGTGGTGAGTGCTTGCGGGCGCGCTCCCGTGATACAGCCGGCGGCTATAGCCGCTCGCTGTATCACTCGGCCCTGCCCCCCCGGCGCGCCGCGTCATCGGATGTGATTGACAGCAGCGCGAGCCAATGGCTGCGCTGCTTTCAATCCATCCACTGCAGCCAATCAGCGACCAGGCTGAGCTGCAATGGAGATGACGAGAACGCGCAGCGGAGATTCGAGGCGTCAGGTAAGTAAAACAGGGGGGCTGGGGGCGGCGGTATTGTCAAAAGTTTTTTCACCTTAATGCATAGAATGCATTAAGGTGAAAAAATTTTTACCTTTACAACCCCTTTAATGTGTGTCCTAGTTTGTGTTCTAACTGAAGGGGGATGGGGACTGTGCAGGGAAGCTAACAGATCGCTGTTCATACTTCTCCCCTCAGAGAACCGGAAACTGTGTGTTTACACACACAGCTCCGGGTTCTCCATGTGCCCCGAGCGATCGCGGGAGCCTGGCGGTGATCGAGACCGCCGGGCACTCGCATCACTCGCGGAAGCGTGGTGAGGAGGCGAGTGTGTCACTACTCCCATTTTATACTGCAGATTTTGATCTTACCTGATGTAAGCAGCTTTATTTTTTTAAACAAGTTTTACTTTATCTGGCAATATTGCACTATGGTTGTTTTTTGTTTTCTTTGAGTACCATCTTCACAAGAAGTATTTGTGTTTTAGAGCGATCTTTTCTCTACATATGGAACTACCCAGTGGTGAGCGCAGGATGTGTTGGTGCTAAAATTCCATGCAGCATTTTGTCTTCGCTTGGGACCTAAATGTTTCCACAGATCCACCAGCTGGATGTACGTCGGCAGAATGGCACGGCTGCGCAACCTGGTGTGTATAACTCCCCCCACTCTTAGGTTCGTATGACATACGGACCTTGTGGCGAAAAAGATTTTTCTTTAGTTTTTTCACTTTGCCACATTCGAATCGGAAAAAATAACTAAAAATATCTCATTTTATATAACAATTAATAAAAAGTTCATCCAAAAAAACATGGCTATGAATGAATTTTATGGCTATGAATGAACTTTTTATTGACTGTTATATAAAATTTGTTTTTTAATGTATTTATATATTTGCACAATTGTGTGTCTTTGCAGCACTGGTGATTTGGAGTCACTGAGAGAGAGGCTGAGACAAGACTGTGGGTGGGGGGGGGGGTTGAGAGAGAAAGTGGGGAGATAGAGAGAAGGGGGCTGAAAGAGACATTGGGATCAGAGAGACAGTGGAGCTGAGGAGAGGGGGGCTGAGAGAGACGGTGAGGAGTGAAAGAGAGGGGTTGAGAGGGAGGGGGGCTGAGAGAGACATTGGGATGAGACAGAGAGGGGGGATGAGAGAGGGAGGGGGGTGAGGGCTGAGAAAGGGAGGGGGCTGAGAGAGAGGGGTGAGAGAGGGAGGGGCTGAGAGATAGCGGTGAGAGGGGGGTGGCTGAGAGGGGGAGAGAAGGAAGACAGAGAGAGAGGGGTGAGAAAGAGAGGGGGCAGAGAGAGAGTGGTGAGAGAGGGATGGGGGCTGAGAGAGAGGGGTGAGAGAGGGAGGGGGGCTGAGAGAGAGAGGTTAAAGAGGGAGGGGGGCTAAGAGAGAGCTGAGAGAGGGGGGTGAGAGAGGAAGGGGGGCTGAGAGAGAAGGCTGGGAGGGGGAGGGGCTGAGAAAGAGAGGTGAGAGATAAAGGGGGGCTGAGAGATAGGGGTGAGAGAAGGAGGGGGGCTAAGAGGGAGGGGTGAGAGTGAGAGAGCGAGGGGGTGAGAGAAGGAGGAGGGCTAAGAGAGAGGGGTGAGAGTGGGAGAGGGGTGAGGGTGGGAGAGGGGTGAGGGTTGGAGAGGGCTGAGAAAGGGAGAGTGAGAGAGGGAGGGCTAAGAGAGGGAGGGCTAAGAGAGGGAGGGCTTAGAGAGGGGTGAGGGAGAGAGGACTGAGAGAGGGGTGGGTGTGGGAGAGGGGGTGATAGAGGGAGGGGTGATAGAGGGGGTGAGAGAGGAAGGTGTGAGAGTGGGAGAGGGGGTGAGAGAGGAAGGAGGGGTGAGAGAGGGGTGAGTGGGGGTGGGAGAGGGGGTGAGAGTGGGAAAGGGGTGAGAGAGGGGGTGAGAGAGGGGAGTGAGGGGGGAGATAAGAGAGACCTCTAGCCCTATCTGCAGTCCCTCCTCTGTCCCAGTATCTGTACGGTACCTTCCATGCCAGTCTGTCTCTTTGATCCGGGGGTGCTTTGATCCCTCCTGCGGTTCCCTGGCATTGTGCGCCTCCCGCCCGTTTTCTGGGCCTCCAATCAGCCTGTTCTCTAGGCCTCAAGTTAATGCGGAGAGAAAGTTGGAGCAGTCCATGCTCTGAAGGGACTAGAAATGCTGCGCCCCCTGCTTCTCGCCTCTTCAGGGGGGGGGTATGAGCTCAAGGAGGAGGCGGTGGAGCTTTTCTCCCGAGTCCTGGGCTCTCAGTCCTATCTGCCCTCTGCCCCTTCGCTGATCACTGCCTTGAGATGGATCCCCCTGGCCGCCCGCACCCCAAGGACAGTCGTTGTTTGCTGGACAACCTGGACTCTCCGTCATAACAAGGGGCTTTTTGCCCTATGCTAAATGGCCCACACTCAGGACAGCGCCCCTCCAAATTTTGCGCCTGGGGTGGTAGCCCCCCCCTGCACCACCCACGCTACACCACGGCTGGACAGCAATTTTTCATTAGTTTTCATCCTGTTTATTTTGTTATATGTACCTGTGATTACCTAAATGATGTTATTATATTGGTTAGTTTTTTTTGTGTGCGCCTGCTTTCAGAGTTTGGGGAGAGTCACATGGCTGTTCCATAAAAATTATGTTGCTCTATTTGGTTGCTCCTTTCTCTAAATATTACAGTAAATTTTTGTAACTATGCTAAAGTCTCCTTTTTTTGTTAAAAACAACAAACATGTTATACTTACCTGCTCTGTGGTTTTGCACAGAGCAGCCCAGATCCTCCTCTTCTCTGGTCTCTCGTTGGTGCTCCTGGCCCCTTTGTCAGAAACCATGAATCGGACTGAGACAGAAGTACAGTTAAATCACACTTGTTTAATAATAATAATAATAATAATAATAAAAAGGTAAACAGAGTAAACGTAGTCCAAACATAGCCAGAGTTCAGGAACCGGAACGGATAGTCAGACAAGCCAAAACGTCAGGGAGCCAGAGATGAGCGTGGTAGAACAGCTAGCAGGATCTGGAGCCAGAAGAAAAGTCAGCCAAGCAAGTCTTTAACAGGAACACGAGAGAGAGTTTCTAGACATGTGACCAAGGCGAAGGCAGAGATCATCTGGGCTGGACGGCTTAAGTAGGCAGGACTGACGAGCAGGATATCATAAACAGGTGAGTCACTGTGGAGAGAAAGGAGCTGGCAATTAGCCGACAGCTGAGCGGCCAGCTTTGAGAAGGAAGGGCTGAGCCCTCCCCCTCGGACCACCAGGCTTGAGGGGAAAATGTCTTTGGAAATCACAGAGGAGGACAGGGGCATGTACGTCCGAGGATGAGACCCAAGAGTATTCCTCCGGACAGTACCCTTTCCAATGCACCAGGTACTGTAAGCGCCCACAGAACCTACGGGAGTCAACAATGGACTGTACTTCATACTCCTCATGGCTCTCAACCTGTACAGGGTAAGACCGAGGTGGTAAAGCGGTTGCAGACCAAAGGTTTTAATAAGGAGATATGAAATACATTTGAGATTTGCATATTAGAAGGAAGAGCTATTGCGTAAGCCACTGGGTTAATCCTGCGGAGAATACAGAAAGGCCCAATAAACCGAGATACAAACTTCAGAGAGGGAACACGAAGTCGGAGGTTGTGAGATGAAAGCCAGACCCTGTCCCCAGCCTGGTAGGAAGGTGCAGGCAGGCGTCTTCGGTCAGCATGGAGTCTGTACCTATCATTAGCATGTCGCAAATCCTCCTGGACTTGTGCCCAAGTGGAACTAAGCCCACGGAGATGCTCCTCTAACGCAGGAATACTCTGCGGAACAAATGAGTCAGGCAAAATGGAAGGTTGTAAACCATAGTTCGCCATAAACAGGGACAATCGGGAAGCAGAATTCAAGGCACTATTGTGAGCAAACACCGCCCACGGTAAGAGGTCTGACCAGTTGTCATGATGGTCAGAAATATAGCAACGTAGGAATTGCTCCAAGGAGTGATTGGCTCGTTCTGCGGCTCCATTAGACTGCGGGTGATACGCAGAGGAGAAAGCAAGCTGAATTCCCAACTGTGCACAAAAGGCTCGCCGGAACCGGGACACAAACCTGACTACCCCTGTCCAAGACAATCACCTTGGGTAGCCCATGTAAGCGAAAGATCTCCCGAGCAAAAACGGAAGCCAGTTTCTTAGAAGTGGCAACTTCTTAAGTGGAATACAATGGGACATTTTTGAGAACCGGTCAACCACTATAAGGATAACTGTGTTGCCCTGGGAGTTAGGTAACTCCTAAATGAAATCAATAGACAGATGGGTCCAGGGCCGCTCTCCATTGGGTATGGGTTGTAGGAGGCCCACTGGAAGGTGTTGTGAAATCTTACTCTGAGCACACATGGAACAGGCAGCTATGAAGGCGGTTACATTAGCACGTAGACTAGGCCAGCAGAATTGTTGGGAAATGGCCCAAAAGAGTTGATCCTTCCCAGGGTGGCCAGCAGCCTTGGGAGAATGGTAAGTCTGGAGCACGGCAGTACGGAGACTCTCTGGGACAAAGCAGCGGTCACAAGGTTTCTCAGGAGGAGCATGGACCTGAGCGGCAAGAATTTTGTCACCCAAAGGAGAAGTGAGACTGGTGCGAACCGTAGCCAGAATACGATCAGGAGGAATCACAGGAACTGGAACCGACTCCCTCTTGGAAGTGGAGGAAAATTGTTGTGACAAAGCGCCAGCCCTTACATTCTTAGTACCAGGTAAGCATGAGACAATGTAATTGAAACTAGACAAGAAAAGAGCCCATCGCACCCTTCTGGGAGAGAGGTGTTCAGCCTCAGACAAGAATGTGAGATTCTTATGGTCAGTAGGAATGAGAACCGGCACAGTGGTACCTTTGAGGAGATGTCTCCATTCTTTCAGGGCTAAAATGATCGCTAACAGCTCTCTGTCCCCAATCTCGTAAT
The DNA here is from genome assembly GCA_037952925.1 of Lithobates clamitans. Taxonomy (NCBI): domain Eukaryota; kingdom Metazoa; phylum Chordata; class Amphibia; order Anura; family Ranidae; genus Lithobates; species Lithobates clamitans. Next base: position 8,066,655 of record JBBGZY010001072.1, read on the forward strand.
TACACTCCGCAGGTGACAATTTCTTGGAAAAGTAGCCACAAGGATGCATAGCGCTCTCAGAGGTAGGACGTTCTCTTAGTTTCTGAAGCACACGACAGACATCTGTTTGGTGGCTCTCCAGGGACTTGGAAAATATGAGGATAATGTCGAGATAAACCACCACACATAACTGCAACAAATCTCGGAGGACATCGTTAATAAATTGAGGGCGCTGACAGTTAAAATGCCCACAGTGGCATATAGGGTGAGTGCAGTTACAGCCTTCTTTTTAGATTAAAAAATGGCAGATTTAGAAAGCTAAGTAGATAAATCACATCATCGTCATTTGTTCATGCTGCATGTATTGCATCTTTTCAAAAAAATGTCAAAAAAATGATGATTTGATTGAAGTTCCTCCTTAATACAGAACAAGTTCTGCATTGGATTACTACACATTGCTACACATTTGGAAGAACTACACAAAGCACACCAAGATTCAAGTAAAAAATATGCATGCCTCTTGTATTTAACCACTTACAGACCGGGAAGATTTTGCCTCTTATGACCAGGCCATTTTTTTTTTTTGCGATACGGCACTGCGTCACTTTAACTGACAAATGCGCAGTTGTGCAATGCTGTACCCAAACAAAAATGATGTCCTTTTTTTCCCCACAAATAGAGCTTTCTTTTGGTGGTATTTAATCACCTCTGCGGTTTTTATTTTTTGCGCTATAAACAAAAAAAGAGCGACAATTTTGAAGAAAAAAAATATATTTTTTACTTTTTGCTATAATAAATATCCCCCCCCCCCCCCAAAAAAAAAAAAATTCTTCATCAGTTTAAGCCAACATGTTATCTTCTACATATTTTTGGTACAAAAAAATAGCAATAAGCGTATATTGATTGGTTTGCGCAAAAGTTTGAGCATCTACAAAATAGGGGATAGATTTATGGCATTTTTATTATTATATATATATATATTTTTTTTACTAGTAATGGCAGTGATCTACGATCTTTAGCGGGACTGCGACATTGCGGCGGACAGATCGGACACTTTTTGGGACCAGTGACATTTATACAGTGATCAGAGCTAAAAATAGCCATTGATTACTGTATAAATGTCACTGGCAGGGAAGGGGTTAACACTAGGGGGTGATCAAGGTATTAAGTGTGTTCCCTGGGAGTGTTTCTAACTGTATGGGGGCTGGGCTGACTGGAGGAGGAGAAAGATCGCTGTTCCTAATCACTAGGAACAGCAGATCTCTCTCTAAGGCTGCTTTCACACTGAGGCGCTTTATAGGCGCTATAGCACTAAAAATAGCGCCTGCATAGTGCCTGGAAAAAGAGCCTCTCCTCTCACTCCAGTGTGAAAGCCCGAGTGCCTTCACACTGGGGTGGTGCGCTGGCAGGACGGCAAAAAAAGTCCTGAAGGCCGCATCTTTGCAGCGCTTTAGGAGTGGTGTATACACCACTCCTAAAGTGAGTGCCGCTAAACCACCAGCATAGCGCCGCTGCATCGTTGCTTTGCGGGCGGTTTTAACCCCTTTTCGGCCGCTAGCGAGGGGGATTAAAAGCGCCCCACTAGCAGCCAACAAGTGCCAAAAAAAGGATGGTAGAAGGCTGCTAAAAATAGCGGCGCTTTACCGCCGATGCCCCCAACGCCCCAGTGTGAAAGTAGCCTAACTCACCTGTCAGAACAGAGATCTGTCTGTTTACATTGACAGATCCCCATTTTGGCTCTCGTTCACGCGATCGTGAGTGGCTGGCGGACATTGCAGCCACCAGCCACGCACATCAGGTCCCCCGCCGTACAGCAAGTGTTTCCCGTGCTTAGAACAGTCCCTGCACAAAATGTCATTTTTAAAGGAAAAAAAGTCATTTAAAACTGCTTGCAGCTTTAATGTAATGTTGGGTCCTGGCAATATGGATGAAAATCAGTGAGACAAACAGCATGGGTACGCCCCAGTCCATTACCAGGCCCTTTGGGTCTTGTATGGATATTAAGGGGAACCCCGCACCTAAATTTAAAAAAGGAAAGGCGTGGGGCCACCAGGCCCTATATACTCTGAACAGCAGTATACAGGCGGTGCAAACAAGATAGGGACTGTAGGTTTGTTGTTAAGTAGAATCTGTTTGTAATTTTGAACTGGTACATTTTTAACGTGTTTAGCTCCAGCCAAAAAATCTATTTTAAGCTTTTTGGAAAACATAGGGAAGGGTTATCACCCCTGTGACATTTTGCTGTCTGTGCTCCTCTTCAGAAGATTTCACCTCACTTTTTGTCCCAATGATAAATGTTTTTTGAAAATTTGGGGTTTTTTGTGAAACAAGGATTGGTGATAGAGCATCAGTGGAAAGGAGAAACGTTTTTCCCATATTAACTCTTACAGGAGAGAATTTCCCTTCCTAGGGGTAGATTTCATCTCACTTCCTGTTGTCTCCTTCCATTTGCAAGTAGGAGTCATTTGTAAGTTGGATGTTTGAAAGTAGGGGCCTGCCCTATATACTAGGTGTTGTTGTGGCCACAACACTGTAAGCCCTCACAGGGCCCTGCTGTGAAATATTAGATCAAGAATTGTAATTACATGCCCCTGTTGAACATGGGCAGAAAAATTGGGCCTTTGGTGGTGGTGGTGCTGGTGCCACAACACTGTAAGTCCTCACTTGCTCTTGGTGGGCGCAGAAACGGGCCCTGCTGTGAAAATATTAGATCAAGAATTGTAATTACATGCCCCTGTTGAACAGGGGCTGAAAAATTGGGCCTTAGGCACTGGTGCTGGTGCCACAACACTGCAACCCCTCACAGTTACTCTAGTTGGAACGCAGAAACGAGCCCTGCTGCAAAGTATTGCATCAAAAATTGTAATTACATGCCCCTGTTAAATAGGGGCTGAAAAATTGGGCCTTAGGCACTGGTGCTGGTGCCACAACACTGCAACCCCTCACAGATACTCTAGTTGGAACGCAGAAACGAGCCCTGCTGCAAAGTATTGCATCAAAAATTGTAATTACACGCCCCTGTTAAACAGGGGCTGAAAAATTGGGCCTTAGGCACTGGTGGTGGCGCCCAGAACCAAAAATGTTCTTACAAGCTATCAGCGTGATCATTGAGGAGGAAGAGGATAGTCACTCAGCATCAGCATAGGCAGTCTTTGAAGGGATCTGAGAATTCAAAAAAAATTATTCGGTTACATCAGCATCAGGTGCTTGGTAGCTGGTGGTGATCCAAGACTGATTCATTTTTATGAAGGTCAGTCGATCGACCGAGTTGGTGGACAGACGCACCCTGTGATCGGTTACAAAGCCTCCAGCAGCACTGAATGTGCATTCCGAAAGAACGCTGGATGCAGGACAGGCCAGTAGCTCAATTGCATACTGTGCAAGCTCTGGCCAGTGATCCATCCTCAAGACCCAGTAACCCAGAGGATTTTCGGTGGGAAAGGTGTCCAAGTCAGATCTTGCCCCTAGGTATTCCTGCACCATGTAAAACAGACGCTGGTGATGGTTGCTGGAACCGATCATACCTTGGGGCTGTGGACCAAAAAATTATCTGAACTCATCGGTCAGACGGCCACCTTCTCCACCGCTCCTTCTTTGACTGACCGAAGCCTCAGCAACACGTTGTCCAGAAAAAGGAGTTTGTAACCTCCCAGTATATATATACTGATACTGCAGCTAGCAAAATCAACTGCCTGTCTGTAGTATGAGAACACCACCAACCTTCTACAGGTAGCTTTAGCTGAACACTGCGCAGTGCTTGCAAAAAACTAACTTGTAGCTTATTTAGCTGCCTGCAGTAGTGATAGGATCAGGAAAACACCACCAACCTTTCGACAGGTAGCTTTAGGTGAACACTGTGCAGAGCTCGCAAAAAACTAACTTGTAGCTTATTTAGCTGCCTGCGGTAGTGATAGGATCAGGAAAACACCACCAACCTTCTACAGGTAGCTTTAGCTGAACACTGTGCAGAGCTCACAAAAAACTAACTTGTAGCTTATTTAGCTGCCTGCGGTAGTGATAGGATCAGGAAAACACCACAAACCTTCTACAGGTAGCTTTAGGTGAACACTGCGCAGTGCTTGCAAAAAACTAACTTGTAGCTTATTTAGCTGCCTGCAGTAGTGATAGGATCAGGAAAACACCACCAACCTTTCGACAGGTAGCTTTAGGTGAACACTGTGCAGAGCTCGCAAAAAACTAACTTGTAGCTTATTTAGCTGCCTGCGGTAGTGATAGGATCAGGAAAACACCACCAACCTTCTACAGGTAGCTTTAGCTGAACACTGTGCAGAGCTCACAAAAAACTAACTTGTAGCTTATTTAGCTGCCTGCGGTAGTGATAGGATCAGGAAAACACCACCAACCTTCTACCAGGGGCGGATCCAGGGGGGGGGCAACAGGGCAATTGCCCCCCCCGAAATAATAGCACACACACTCTTAATGTAACTGTCTCCTGCACTCCGCTGCCGGCCCGAGTCTCTCTCTCACATGTGCCGATCAGCGGCGCCAAGAGAGAGACTCGCGCGTGGTATGTACGGGTGGTGGCGGCGGTCACTGACACTGAAGGAAGGATAGGTGGGTGGAGCCTCTTCCCTGCTCTGCACTCGTTGCTAGACGCCAGGCGGCCCTGGCATTAGCAACGAGTGACGTCACGGTCAGTCACACTCACACTGCAGTGAGTGAGTGAGTCACGGCGTCACGTCGGAGGTCGGACTCGAGTCTCTCAGAGCCGACCGACGTGACAGTGTGACAGGGCCTGGAGCGGGCGGCTGGTGTGTGACTGAGGCTGAGCGAGGCAGCGAGCAGGCAGGTGTTGAAGCCGCTCCCCTTCTGATAATGTGACTGAAGGGACATGGCGTCGCGGCCATCTTGGTACTCCCGCACTCGTCCACAGTAAGCCTAGTGTTTGTAAGTCAGCAAGCGGACATCTTTATACACCCACCAGAGTCTTGCTTATCACAGTCATTTTTAACAGTAAACTCAACTTATATTTCACTAAATAAGCTGAGTTTACTATTAAAAATAACTGTGAAAAGCAAGACTCCGGTGGGTGTATAAAGATGTCTGCTTGCCGACTTCTAACTCTAGTCTTACTGCTGACAAGTGAGGGTGTACCAAGATGGCCGCAATGCAACATGCTTTTGCATGCATATTCTGATGAGTTACAATATCTCTCACTGCCCGCCCTCACTCTAGGACACATCCACTGGCAACTTGGCAAGTGACAATCCGCATGTTGTGGCAAGCGACATTGGCAAGTGAGAATCTGCATGTTGTGGCAGGCGACATTGGCAAGTGAAAATCCGCATCTTGTGACAGGCGACATTGGCAAGTGACAATCCGCATCTTGTGGCAGGCGACATTGGCAAGTGACAATCTGCATGTTGTGGCAGGCGACATTGGCAAGTGACAATCCGCATCTTGTGGCAGGCGACATTGGCAAGTGACAATCCGCATCTTGTGGCAGGCGACATTGGCAAGTGACAATCCGCATCTTGTGGCAGGCGACATTGGCAAGTGACAATCCGCATGTTTTGGCAGGCGACATTGGCAAGTGACACGCTGCATCTGGTGGCAGGCGACGGTAGCAAGTGACACGCTCAGGGCTCCCAATGATTCTGCATTATGGTGAGTTGAACGATTTCATTTTACATTACAATGTAATAATATAAATAATGCGCCTCAATCATCCTGACACCACATCAACCATGGTGCTGTTATGATTGAAGCGCCAACACCAGCCATTGCCCGACAAATTGCCCGCAAAATTTTATGGCAGTGCCCCTCCCGAGACTAGGCTCTGGATCCGCCCCTGCCTTCTACAGGTAGCTTTAGCTGAACACTGCGCAGTGCTTGCAAAAAACTAACTTGTGGCTTATTTAGCTGCCTGCAGTAGTGATAGGATCAGGAAAACACCACCAACCTTTCGACAGGTAGCTTTAGGTGAACACTGTGCAGAGCTCGCAAAAAACTAACTTGTAGCTTATTTAGCTGCCTGCGGTAGTGATAGGATCAGGAAAACACCACCAACCTTCGACAGGTAGCTTTAGGTGAACACTGTGCAGAGCTCGCAAAAAACGAACTTGTAGCTTATTTAGCTGCCTGCGGTAGTGATAGGATCAGGAAAACACCACCAGCCTTCTACAGGTAGCTTTAGCTGAACACTGTGCAGAGCTTGCAAAAAAATAACTTGTAGCTTAAGAGGAGTTCCACCCAGGGGGGCCGTCAAAAAAAAAAAAAAATTAAAAGTCAGCAGCTACAAATACTGCAGCTGCTGACTTTTAATTGGACACTTACCTGTCCCTGGGTCTAGTGATGCAGGGGATCGAAGCCCCGCTCGTCCCCCCCCTCCGCTCGTCGGCGCCGGCATTTCAACTGTGGGCGCCGGGCTGTGGCTTCACAGCCTGGCACCCACTGCGCATGCGCGAGCAGCGCCGTGCGCCGTGATTGGCCGCTCAATCACCTGGGACCTGTAATGGGTCCCAGATGATTGACAGGGGGGAGGGAGCAGAGCGGAGCCCTTCCTGTGCCGAGGGGGAAGTGATGTCACCAGCCCAGGCAAAGGAACAGGCAGACTACGAGGGACCACCTAGCAACAGGCATTTAGAGGTAAGTGAAAAAAAATATCCAAATGTTTTTTTTTTTAGAATTTTTCCAGGTATTTTTGTTTTTTGGGTGGAACCCCACTTTATTTAGCTGCCTGCGGTAGTGATAGGTTTAGGAAAACACCACCAACCTTCGATAGGTAGCTTTAGGTGAACACTGTGCAGAGCTCGCAAAAAACTAACTTGTAGCTTATTTAGCTGCCTGCGGTAGTGATAGGATCAGGAAAACACCACCAACCTTCTACAGGTAGCTTTAGCTGAACACTGTGCATGAGCTCGCACTACACTAACTTGTAGTTTTAGCTGAACACTGTGAGGAGGACGCACTACACTAACTTGTAGCTTTAGCTGAACACTGTTCAGAGGACGCACTACACTATCTTGTAGCTTTAGCTGAACACTGTGCAGAGGTCGCACTACACTAACTTGTAGTTTTAGCTGAACACTGTGAGGGGGACGCACTACACTAACTTGTAGCTTTAGCTGAACACTGTGCAGAGGTTGCACTACACTAACTTGTAGTTTTAGCTGAACACTGTGAGGAGGACGCACTACACTAACTTGTAGCTTTAGCTGAACACTGTGCAGAGGTCGCACTACACTAACTTGTAGTTTTAGCTGAACACTGTGAGGAGGACGCACTACCCTAACTTGTAGCTTTAGCTGAACACTGTGCAGAGGTCACACTAAACTAACTTGTAGTTTTAGCTGAACACTGGGAGGAGGACGCACTACACTAACTTGTAGTTTTAGCTGAACACTGTTCAGAGGACGTACTGCACTAACTTGTGGTTTTAGCTGAACACTGTGAGGAGGACGCACTACACTAACTTGTAGCTTTAGCTGAACACTGTGCAGAGGTCGCACTACACTAACTTGTAGCTTTAGCTGAACACTGTGAGGAGGACACACTACACTAACTTGTAGCTTTAGCTGAACACTGTGCAGAGGTCGCACTACACTAACCTGTAGCTTTAGCTGAACACTGTGCAGAGGTCGCACTACACTACTACTACTTGTCTGACCATGTTACAGAACCATAAAGCAGGGACATTACTCCAGCCATGTTACATAATCATAAAGCAAGGACAATTCCAACCATGTTATAGAACAATATTTTTATAATATAGTATTTATATAGCACCAACAGTTTGCACAGCACTTTACAAAATAAAGGAGGACTGTGCAGTTACATTACAATTCTATACAAGACATGGCTAGGAGGGCCCTGCTTGTGTGAGCTTACAATCTAAAAGGGAGGGGCAAGTATTACAAAGGAAGTAACTGTCAGGGTGAGCTGATGGAAAAGTTTTCAGGTGGAGGTGGGATGGGCTTCCTTGAAGAAATTAGTTTTCAGGTATCACCTAAAGGTGGACAGGCTAGGAGGCAGCTGGACAGATTGGGGTAGGGAGTTCCATAGGATGGGAGAGGCTCTGGAGATGCACATGGGAGCAGGTTGGCAGCGCATTCTAAATGAATAGGCTGCCTTAAAGTGGTTGTTAACCCACTTCTATTAAATACTCCCATCCGCTCTGTACCATTATAAAAAAATTTGTCCCTGTGCCTGTGTTCTGTAAAAAACCTGCCCGATTGTACCTATATGAGCTCCGCTCCGGCGCTCAGCTGACTGTCGGCTCTCTCTTCTCTCTCTAGCTCACTGCTGCAGTGGGCAGAGCTGAGCCCTCCCGCTGATGTCAGCTGGGGAGGAGGGGAGAGAGGAGAGAGAGTTTACAATCAGCTGAGCATCGGGAGCCGTGCTCATATAGGTACAATCGAGCAGATTTTTTCCAGAACACACTGGGCACTGGTACGACAGAGACAGGCAGAGAGGGGAGAGGGGAGAAGGACACAAGAAAACAGATAGCAGGCCACGGATGATGGAATCACGCAAACTGACCACGGTGTCAGGGCTTTGATCCCATGATTATTGTGGTCAGTTTGCAGAGGGGAGGGTATAGCCAGGAAGGATCCGCCAAGTATTTCAGTCGATAAAGGATCTTTATTTATTTATTTTTTGGGTTAACAAACGCTTTATTACAATGCACACTGATGTACCACACACAGTGTGATAATGCAACGCACAAAAAAAAGGCAAAGTAGGAATGGCTGTATGGGGCCCCATGATTTCATGAATCCCCCCATGACAGCAGCTTCATGAACAAAGTAACAGGTCCTAATATGACAGGCATGTGGGTGCAGGTGTATGGCCCCAAACACAGACAGGTGACCACACCTGTCAAATTAGGACCCACGGCTGTGTTTGTGCAAGTGCTGCATCCCCATAGAGTAGCAGGAAGATTCAGCTGCATGAACAAACCGCTCAATCACATGGTCAGAGTATCTATGTGAATGAGCTGTAAGGGCTTGTTCACATGTAAGGTTGAGCAAGGTGAAATCCTATTTTTGAGTTGTACTTTAACCTCCACCTAACTGCTACCCCCTTTAGATGCAGAGGCTGGGGGGTGCACACATTCAGTGGGCGTGATGTTTTGTTTCTCAACTGGTGCAGGAATCATACCCCCCTGTTGAATGTGACCCAATCAAGTGAATAGCGCTGCTCTGCAAGCACCCCGCAACCGAGTGCAATGCACCTGGTGGTAGCATGCTAGTGCAGGGTTAAAGAAGGCAGCGAGGAGGTGATATGCCTCCTCGCCACCTGTCGAATGCTCTCTGAAAAGCGATTCATGTGTGTAAGAGCAAAGCACATGTGAACGAGCCCTTAATTGTTTTTCATTATATTTTACAGTTTTTTAAACTTTATTCATTTTTTTACTGCCCTGTGAGATGTGGGCACAGGTGAGGCTGCATTCCTGGGCACTGGTGAGCCTGAGATGTGGGAACAGGTGAGGCTGCATTACTGGGCACTGGTGAGGCTGAGATATGGGCACAGGTGAGGCTGCATTGCTGGGCATAGGTGAGGCTGCATTCTTGGGCACAGGTGAGGCTGAGATGTGGGCACAGGTGAGGCTGCATTGCTGGGCACCGGTGAGGCTGAGATATGGGCACAGGTGAGGCTGCATTCTTGGGCACTGGTGAGCCTGTGATGTGGGCACAGGTGAGGCTGCGTTCCTGGGCACAGGTGAAGCTGCATTTCTGGGCACTGGTGAGGCTGGGATATGGGCACAGGTGAGGCTGCATTACGGGGCAAGGGTGAGGTAGCATTGTAGCACACTCCTGAGCCCTGCATTCTTTATGTAGCGCACTCCTGAGCCCTGCATTCTTTATGTAGCACGCTCCGGATCCCTGCATTCTTTATGTAGCACGCTCCTGACCCCTGCATATAAGGAAGGCAGGGCCGCTGGAACACCAACACGGATCCCACAGGGGTTAGAGCGTAGGATTCCCTGGGGCGCGGAGTCTAAGAGCCAGCAGGTGTTCACCAGAGCCGCTAGTGGTGAGGATGGACTGGACTGCAACTGGCTCCAGGTCGCGACCCCCAGCTCACACCCACAGTAGGCAGCAGAAGGATAGGGATAGTAAAGGAATAAGCCAAGGTCAGGGCCACAAGCAGACAAGGACAACAGAGTACACGCAAAGGTTCAGGGTCACAGGCAAACAGGGATAGTCGGGGACACGCCAAAAGGTCAGGGTCACGAGCAGACAGGAAAAGTATAGAACACGCCAAGGTCGGTAACAGAAATAAACGTAGTACACACGGCAGGCAGGAACAGGAAGCCAAACACACAAAGGTTGATCAGCAGGGCTGACCTGCAGTGCAGAGGTTAATATAGAGTTCTCTGATAGGAGCTGGGGTGGAGCCATGCTAGAGGAGAGTTAATAAAAGCAGTCAGGTGAGAGACAGCTGGTCTTTGGAGATGAACACATGGAGACAGGTAAGCTGACAAACAAACTCTATTGCATAACCATGACAGCGCGCTCCTGAGCCCTGCATTCTTTATGTAGCGTGCTCCTGAGCCCTGCATTCTTTATGTAGCGTGCTCCTGAGCCCTGCATTCTTTATGTAGCGTGCTCCTGAGCCCTGCATTCTTTATGTAGCACACTCCTGAGCCCTGCATTCTTTATGTAGCGTGCTCCTGAGCCCTGCATTGTTTATGTAGCGCACTCCTGAGCCCTGCATTCTTTATGTAGCACACTCCTGAGCCCTGCATTCTTTATGTAACGCACTCCTGAGCCCTGCATTCTTTATGTAGCACGCTCCTGAGCCCTGCATTCTTTATGTAGCGCGCTCCTGAGCCCTGCATTCTTTATGTAGCGCGCTCCTGAGCCCTGCATTCTTTATGTAGCGCGCTCCTGAGCCCTGCATTCTTTATGTAGCACGCTCCTGAGCCCTGCATTCTTTATGTAGCATGCTACTGAGCGTTACCTAGCCCTTCCTTCTTTATGTAACGCACTCCTGAGCCCTGCATTCTTTATGTAGTGCACTCCTGAGCCCTGCATTCTTTATGTAGTGCACTCCTGAGCCCTGCATTCTTTATGTAGCGCACTCCTGAGCCCTGCATTCTTTATGTAGCGCACTCCTGAGCCCTCCATTCTGTATGTAGCGCACTCCTGAGCCCTGCATTCTTTATGAAGTGCACTCCTGAGCCCTGCATTCTTTATGTAGCGCACTCCTGAGCCCTGCATTCTTTATGTAGCGCACTCCTGAGCCCTACATTCTTTATGTAGCGCACTCCTGAGCCCTGCATTCTTTATGTAGCGCACTCCTGAGCCCTGCATTCTTTATGTAGCGCACTCCTGAGCCCTGCATTCTTTATGTAGCGCACTCCTGAGCCCTGCATTCTTTATGTAGCGCACTCCTGAGCCCTGCATTCTTTATGTAGCGCACTCCTGAGCCCTGCATTCTTTATGTAGCGCACTCCTGAGCCCTGCATTCTTTATGTAGCGCACTCCTGAGCCCTGCATTCTTTATGTAGCATGCTCCTGAGCCCTGCATTCTTTATGTAGTGCATTCCTGAGCCCTGCATCCTTTATGTGGTGCACTCCTGAGCTCTGAATTCTTTATGTAGCACACTCCTGAGCCCTGCATTCTTTATGTAACGCACTCCTGAGCCCTGCATTCTTTATGTAGTGCACTCCTGAGCCCTGCATTCTTTATGTGGCGCACTCCTGAGCCCTGCATTCTTTATGTAACGCACTCCTGAGCCCTGCATTCTTTATGTAGTGCACTCCTGAGCCCTGCATTCTTTATGTAGCGTGCTCCTGAGCTCTGCATTCTTTATGTAGTATGCTACTGAGCGTTACTTAGCCCTGCATTCTTTATGTGGTGCACTCCTGAGCCCTGCATTCTTTATGTCGCGCACTCCTGAGCCCTGCATTCTTTATGTCGCGCACTCCTGAGCCCTGCATTCTTTATGTCGCGCACTCCTGAGCCCTGCATTCTTTATGTCGCGCACTCCTGAGCCCTGCATTCTTTGTCGCGCACTCCTGAGCCCTGCATTCTTTATGTCGCGCACTCCTGAGCCCTGCATTCTTTATGTCGCGCACTCCTGAGCCCTGCATTCTTTATGTAACGCACTCCTGAGCCCTGCATTCTTTATGTAGTGCACTCCTGAGCCCTGCATTCTTTATGTAGCGTGCTCCTGAGCTCTGCATTCTTTATGTAGCATGCTACTGAGCGTTACTTAGCCCTGCATTCTTTATGTAGTGCACTCCTGAGCCCTGCATTCTTTATGTTGCGCACTCCTGAGCCCTGCATTCTTTATCTAGCGCACTCCTGAGCCCTGTATTCTTTATGTAACGCACTCCTGAGCCCTGTATTCTTTATGTAGCGTGCTCCCGAGCCCTGCATTCTTTATGTAGCATTGAGCGCTACTTAGCCCTGCATTCTTTATGTAACGCACTCCTGAACTCTGCACTCTGTTTTGTCTCTATCTTATCTATAACATGTGGTAGTCATAGCTCAAAAAATTCTAAGAAGTATCTTTTTTTTCATATTTATTTATGGAGGAAATGTGAGCAATAACGTATATATCATACAATCATTCCATAAACACATACCACATACCAGGGGCGGATCCAGGGGGGGGGCAACAGGGCAATTGCCCCCCCCGAAATAATAGCACACACACTCTTAATGTAACTGTCTCCTGCACTCCGCTGCCGGCCCGAGTCTCTCTCTCACATGTGCCGATCAGCGGCGCCAAGAGAGAGACTCGCGCGTGGTATGTACGGGTGGTGGCGGCGGTCACTGACACTGAAGGAAGGATAGGTGGGTGGAGCCTCTTCCCTGCTCTGCACTCGTTGCTAGACGCCAGGCGGCCCTGGCATTAGCAACGAGTGACGTCACGGTCAGTCACACTCACACTGCAGTGAGTGAGTGAGTCACGGCGTCACGTCGGAGGTCGGACTCGAGTCTCTCAGAGCCGACCGACGTGACAGTGTGACAGGGCCTGGAGCGGGCGGCTGGTGTGTGACTGAGGCTGAGCGAGGCAGCGAGCAGGCAGGTGTTGAAGCCGCTCCCCTTCTGATAATGTGACTGAAGGGACATGGCGTCGCGGCCATCTTGGTACTCCCGCACTCGTCCACAGTAAGCCTAGTGTTTGTAAGTCAGCAAGCGGACATCTTTATACACCCACCAGAGTCTTGCTTATCACAGTCATTTTTAACAGTAAACTCAACTTATATTTCACTAAATAAGCTGAGTTTACTATTAAAAATAACTGTGAAAAGCAAGACTCCGGTGGGTGTATAAAGATGTCTGCTTGCCGACTTCTAACTCTAGTCTTACTGCTGACAAGTGAGGGTGTACCAAGATGGCCGCAATGCAACATGCTTTTGCATGCATATTCTGATGAGTTACAATATCTCTCACTGCCCGCCCTCACTCTAGGACACATCCACTGGCAACTTGGCAAGTGACAATCCGCATGTTGTGGCAAGCGACATTGGCAAGTGAGAATCTGCATGTTGTGGCAGGCGACATTGGCAAGTGAAAATCCGCATCTTGTGACAGGCGACATTGGCAAGTGACAATCCGCATCTTGTGGCAGGCGACATTGGCAAGTGACAATCTGCATGTTGTGGCAGGCGACATTGGCAAGTGACAATCCGCATCTTGTGGCAGGCGACATTGGCAAGTGACAATCCGCATCTTGTGGCAGGCGACATTGGCAAGTGACAATCCGCATCTTGTGGCAGGCGACATTGGCAAGTGACAATCCGCATGTTTTGGCAGGCGACATTGGCAAGTGACACGCTGCATCTGGTGGCAGGCGACGGTAGCAAGTGACACGCTCAGGGCTCCCAATGATTCTGCATTATGGTGAGTTGAACGATTTCATTTTACATTACAATGTAATAATATAAATAATGCGCCTCAATCATCCTGACACCACATCAACCATGGTGCTGTTATGATTGAAGCGCCAACACCAGCCATTGCCCGACAAATTGCCCGCAAAATTTTATGGCAGTGCCCCTCCCGAGACTAGGCTCTGGATCCGCCCCTGCCACATACACTGCATAATTTGAGGCAAATATGCTTCTAAAATATTTTACTATTTGCCAATAAAAAAAGTATGCCCCCAGATTTCATTTTAAAAATCTGGTCACCTTATTTTATAATCACTATTGCTATTGGTATTATGTTGTATTATTTTGTGTTGTTATAGAACTCAATTCCCTCTAATTTTCATCCGAAGAAGCGGGTCACCGTGAAAAATTGTTGAGTTCGACCGACTACATGCACATCTCCTCCTTGGACTAAAATCTTTGGTGCAAGTGATATCCACTGTGTGGGTGTAGTACAGCCGTATAGAGGGATCATTTTACTCTTTGTGTTTTATCCAAAATGTTTTGTAAGATCAAATAATTTGTAATAAAATTTAGCAATTTTATTCCATTGTGATGTCTTATGGCGGTACCAAGAAAAATCCTTTTGCTTCACTTTCACTTTTGTTTGAATACACAAACTGAAGCATAGTAAACAATCCTTGGCACAGCGCCATTCATTGAAGTGTGGGCAGACACAGAGGGGTAGGAGCGGGAGGAAGAGGAGCAGATCGAGCCCTCTCCCCCGTCTGTGTGTGTGTGGGAGAGGAGCAGATCAAGCCCTCTCCCCCGTCTGTGTGTGTGGGAGAGAAGCAGATCGAGCCCTCTCCCCCGTCTGTGTGTGTGGGAGAGAAGCAGATCGAGCCCTCTCCCCCGTCTGTGTGTGTGGAGGATGAGCAGATCGAGCCCTCTCCCCCATCTGTGTGTGTGTGGAGGAGGAGCAGATCGAGCCCTCTCCCCCCGTCTGTGTGTGTGTGGAGGAGGAGCAGATCGAGCCCTCTCCCCCCGTCTGTGTGTGGGAGAGGGGGGATGTTAGTGCTGTCTTTGCGCAGTGTGAGAGTGTAACAGACACTCTCGGCTTAGACAACTGCAGCCAGCAACCCTGCTGTGAAGCCATAGTCTGGTCTGAATATTGTGTACGGGTCTCTGGTGGTCTGAAACCCGGAGGCATGATTCCAAACCCTGAACGGTCCAGGTGAATCCCAGACAGGTGGAAACCCTAATTCACATGGGTGTATGGACAGCCTTAGGCTACATTCACACCGGTGGTTAAGGCCAGTATGAATTGTAGGGGCAGAAATCTTTTGTGTACAACTACAGATGAGAGTGGCTAGGTTCAGCCATCGGCCCATTCACTATGAAAGACTGGTGGCCGCTCTAGGTAGAGCCAGTGATTACTTGTGATGATCTCTGCTGGATGCACAGACTGATCTCTGGCTGTGTGGAGATCCACCGCTGACCTATCTTAGTGAACGGGCCCATGGCTACACCTACAATTCGCAGAGGCCATCACCAGTATTGCCGCGTACACACGGTCGGAATTTCCGACAACAAATGTTTGATGTGAGCTTGTCAGAAATTCCGACCGTGTGTAGGCTCCATCTGACATTTCTTATCGGAATTTCTGACAACAAAAATTTGAGAGCTGGTTCTCAAATTTTCCGACAAAATCCTTTTTCGGAAATTCTGATCGTGTGTACACAATTCCAACGCACAAAATTCCATGCATGCTCGGAATCAAGCAGAAGAGCAGCACTGGCTATTGAACTTCATTTTTCTCAGCTCGTCGTACGTCACCGTGTTCTTGACGTTCGGAAATTCCGACATGTGTGCGACCGTATGTATGCAAGACAAGTCTGAGCCAACATCCGTCGGAAATAAATCCACGGTTTTGTTGTCGAAATGTCCGATCGTGTGTACGCGGCATATGTAGGGTTTCCACCTCATTCCTTTAACCACTAAGCCACCGCCCACCGTCATATGACGGCGGGACGAGGCTTCTGTTGTTCTGGGAGGACGTCATATGACGTCCTCGCCCTCCCGAGCCACTAGGGGGCGCGCGTGCCCACTGCATCACTCGGGACCCGGTGCGCGTGCCCGGCGGCCGCGATGTCCGCCAGGCACCCGCGATTGCCGGGTAACAGAGCAGGAGCCTGGATCTGTGCATGTAAACACAGATCCACGTCCTGTCAGAGAGGAGAGGAGACCGATGGCGTGTCCCTTGTACATAGGGACAGCGATCGGTCACCTCCCCCAGTCAGTCCCCTCCCCCCTCAGTTAGAATCACCTCCTTAGGTCATACATTAACCCCTCGAGCGCCCCCTAGTGTTAACCCCTTCCCTGCCAGTCACATTTACACAGTAATCAATGCAATTTTATAGCATTGATCGCTGTATAAGTGTGAATGGTCCCAAAAATGTGTCAAAAGTGTCCGATGTGTCTGCCGCAATATCGCAGTCACAATAAAAATTGCAGATCGCCGCCATTACTAGTAAAAAATAAATAAATAATAAAAATGCTATAAATCTATCCCCTATTTTGTAGACGCTATAACTTTTGCGCAAACCAATCAATATACGCTTATCGCAATTTTTTTTTACCAAAAATATGTAGAAGAATACATATCGGCCTAAACTGAGGAAAAAATTTGTTAAAAAAAAAAAAAAAATGGATATTATAGCAAAAAGTAAAAAATATTGTGTTTTTTCAAAATTGTCCCTCTTCTTTTGTTTATAGCGCAATAAATAAAAACCGCAGAGGTGATCAAATACCACCAAAAGAAAGCTCTATTTGTGGGGAAAAAATAATAAAAATTTAATTAGGGTGCAGTGTAACATAACCGCGCTGAAAACTGAAAAATGGCTTGGGCAGGAAGGGGGTGTAAGTGCCCTGTATTGAGGTGGTTAAACCCGAACACGTGAATTTCACAGGTTCTGAGGCTAATTTATTGCAGATAAGGCACCAAGTGAGTTTAATTACCACCTTAATCAGCCACAGAACCTGTGTAATTCATATGTTCGGTTTTAAAGGGATGAGGTGGCAACTCTAGGCATATGAGTGTAGCCTTAAATTAAAATCTATGGGGCTAAAACTGTTCAACACAGCTTCAAAATCCCCTCAGCTCCTGAGCTGTACACAGCCTTTATTAGATAAAATAGGGTTTGTATTGCTGAGAGTCGTCACACATATGTTTATGGGAATGGGGGATATAGCAGAGATATTTTTCCCGCCATCATTGTGAGGGGAGAGGAACACGCCGCACCATGGCTATTGAGGAGTGCATGTGGCGCCCCCTAGCGGAGAGCGGTGGTAGGGCTGTGTCTCTGACAAGATGGACGCTCAGGCTCCGCAGTGAGGACAGACTCTGATAATGGAGGACACCCCCGGGTCAGCTCTGGTTACACTCCGCTTCCTTAGTGACGCAGGCGCCTGGAGATGGCGTTCGTGCAGCCTGGAGCACGGCTAAAATGGCGGAGCTGGAGGTAGCGGAGAGGTCAGAGGGTATACCTAATGACATGGTGTGTGTGTGTGACCCGGACATTGTGTGTGGCTATATATCTGTGCCCGGGTGGAGGAGGGGCTTTTCTCTAGGTGTCAGTGCGGACATGTGAAGGGCTCAGGAGGGGGTGGTCCAGGCTGTCCTCTGCTTTCACCTCCCGGCTCTCCTGTGCCCGGACTTCCCTCGTCCTTGGGATGATGTGCAGAGGATGGATATAGTGTGATCTGTGCACAGCCCTCTATGGGTTCTCTTATGATCTTCCTCTCATTACCATCTCTCTGTACCGGCTCCCCCTGCCCAGTTGTATGGTAAGGCTTTTCTTGTGTTCAGACACGCCGTGTATTGTCTGTGGGCTCACCGTCATCTTCAATGCCGCTCTTCCATTAATCCAGTACATTGTGGCGCACGTTACCCCCACCGGTGGGTTGTGATGGGTGGCACTGTACCCTGACCGGTGGGTTGTGACGGGTGGCACTGTACCCTGACCGGTGGGTTGTGACGGGTGGCTCTGTACCCTGACCGGTGGGTTGTGACGGGTGGCTCTGTACCCTGACCGGTGGGTTGTGACGGGTGGCACTGTACCCTGACCGGTGGGTTGTGACGGGTGGCACTGTACCCTGACCGGTGGGTTGTGACGGGTGGCACTGTACCCTGACCGGTGGGTTGTGACGGGTGGCACTGTACCCTGACCGGTGGGTTGTGACGGGTGGCTCTGTACCCTGACCGGTGGGTTGTGACGGGTGGCTCTGTACCCTGACCGGTGGGTTGTGACGGGTGGCTCTGTACCCTGACCGGTGGGTTGTGACGGGTGGCTCTGTACCCTGACCGGTGGGTTGTGACGGGTGGCTCTGTACCCTGACCGGTGGGTTGTGACGGGTGGCTCTGTACCCTGACCGGTGGGTTGTGACGGGTGGCTCTGTACCCTGACCGGTGGGTTGTGACGGGTGGCTCTGTACCCTGACCGCTGGGTTGTGACGGGTGGCTCTGTACCCTGACCGCTGGGTTGTGACGGGTGGCTCTGTACCCTGACCGCTGGGTTGTGACGGGTGGCTCTGTACCCTGACCGCTGGGTTGTGACGGGTGGCTCTGTACCCTGACCGCTGGGTTGTGACGGGTGGCTCTGTACCCTGACCGCTGGGTTGTGACGGGTGGCTCTGTACCCTGACCGCTGGGTTGTGACGGGTGGCTCTGTACCCTGACCGCTGGGTTGTGACGGGTGGCTCTGTACCCTGACCGCTGGGTTGTGACGGGTGGCTCTGTACCCTGACCGCTGGGTTGTGACGGGTGGCTCTGTACCCTGACCGCTGGGTTGTGACGGGTGGCTCTGTACCCTGACCGCTGGGTTGTGACGGGTGGCTCTGTACCCTGACCGCTGGGTTGTGACGGGTGGCTCTGTACCCTGACCGCTGGGTTGTGACGGGTGGCTCTGTACCCTGACCGCTGGGTTGTGACGGGTGGCTCTGTACCCTGACCGCTGGGTTGTGACGGGTGGCTCTGTACCCTGACCGCTGGGTTGTGACGGGTGGCTCTGTACCCTGACCGCTGGGTTGTGACGGGTGGCTCTGTACCCTGACCGCTGGGTTGTGACGGGTGGCTCTGTACCCTGACCGCTGGGTTGTGACGGGTGGCTCTGTACCCTGACCGCTGGGTTGTGACGGGTGGCTCTGTACCCTGACCGCTGGGTTGTGACGGGTGGCTCTGTACCCTGACCGCTGGGTTGTGACGGGTGGCAGTTTTTTTTTTTTTGTTTTTTTTTTTGTGTTTTTTTACATATTTTATATGCACAAATAAACCTGCCTGCAGTCTTTTTTAGAATGTACAATGAGCTGCACGGACGCAGCTTGCTTTGCATTCTGGCACAGAACCTGTGTGCTGGGGAGGACTGAACTCCTGCTCAGACGCGATAGTGACATCCATCCTGCACCAGCCAATGAGGACAGCCGCAGCAAAGCACCCAGTAGAGGATGCCAGCGAGGGACGTTGAACTGTTAGATGATAAGGTAGGTATTTCAGACTTTAATTCCTCTTTAACCACTTACAGACTGACCCATACACATATATGGCAATAGGGCAGCCACTCTGCGCTGAATCACATACATGTATGGGATCCAGCATAACCAGGTAGGGGGCACGTGCGCCCGTTCTGTTCTGCAATTTTGATTCCAATGATTTATGGCCAGGACCTGCTTATCGGCTTAGTGAATCATAATACAGAGCCCTGTGTTTACTAACAACACAGAGCTCTGTACACCGAGCAGCGATGTGGCTATTTTTTTAATTTATTTTTTCAGAAAAATCTCCCACATCAATTAGTAAAAGCAGCACATAATGCACACATTGTTCGGCACACAGTTAACCCTCTGATTGTCCCTTGATGTTAGCCCCCCTCCCAGCCAGTGTCATTAGTACAGTGTCAGCGTACAGTATTAGAACTGATCACTGTATTAGTGTCCCTGGTGATGTCAGTGGCATTCAGTTAGTGTCAGATTGTTCGCCGTACAATCATAGTTCCGCTAGTAAGTCGCTGATCACTGCCGTTACCAGTATCAAATTAATAAAAATTCCAGTATAGATACCATAGTTTGTAGATGCTATAACTTTCATGCAAGCCAATCAATATACACTTTATTGAGTTTTTTTTTCAACCAAGACGTAGCAGAATACATTTTGGCCAAAATTTTATCTTTGAATATTTTTTTATAGCAGAAAGCAAAAAAATATATATATTTTTTTTAAATCTTCGGTATTTATTAGTCTATATAATAAAAAACCCAAGGTGATCAAGGACCACCAAAAGAAAGCTGCATTTGTGTTAAAAAAAATTATATAAATGTAATTTAAATGTAATGCTTTGGTCATTAAGGGGGTAAAATTTTCCAGAGGTCAAATGGTTAAAGAAAACCCATGGGCAACAAAAATGTAAAGCCCTGTAACCAGTCTAGAGGTGAGTGGGTTGAGGTGTTTAGTAATTGGCCTATGGTAAGATAGGTTTATTGGGTTCCAGTGAGTTCTAGGTCTTGTATACGATTGAATGGTTGTACTATGTATATGTTGTGTTATTGTTTTATGACATAATAAAAATGATTTTCCAAAAAAAATACTAACAAACTTGTATTTGCTTTCTTTGTTTTGCAGGACTGATCTGCCACATATGGATTACTATGTAATTCATGAAGTTTATGATGGTGACTTCTCCCAAGAACAGTTTGAAGCAGAATTAGATGCTGCACTCGAACACCAGTATCAATATATTGTGATTGAACCAGCACGCCTGGGAGATGAGACTGCCCGCTGGATTTCAGTGGGCAATTGTCTACACAGAACTTCAGTTGTAACAGGAATTGTTTGTTTTTTGACACCTCTTGGCCTTCCTAGCTCCTCTGCTCATTATTTAGGACTACCAGCCGGAGCCTTAAGTGTGGCATGTGCTGCCCTTTATAGTGTCTCCTGGCAGTCTGATCCATGTTGCCATTATCAGGTCGATCTGAGTGGGCAAAAGCTTGCACTGCTCCCCCCAGGGACTCTAAGGACTTCTTCTCCTGTAGTATTGGTCCGGAAAGAGGACACACAACGCAAAAGACTACACAATTTTATTGCACTGACTGCCCTAGTATACTGTGCCAAAAAGGTTTTTGAATTGTGTACAGACTGGTAGCATAAATGTTCTTACAGTAAAGATACTGACCTAATTATTTGGCTTTCTCCTTGATATCATGGGTCTGCATTTGTAAGAGTATCACGTTACATTTTGGGTGTGGGAAGGCTCTGCAACCCCTAGTGCTTTGTTCCAACTGTGTCTTAAAGGATAAGTTCGCCTTTGGAGTATGTTACATGTTCCGCTCGTTTTGTAGGGTGCAACATGTAACATGTTCCAGCATCTGCACCCCCCCCCATTGTGACAGCGGGCGGGGGATCTCCACCCACATCACATCAGTTTCCTGTGATTAAATAGACTACAAGTACCGTCAGCCATTGAAGCTGATAGTTTGTAGTTCCCAATAAACTACAAGGGTTCTGGAGAGCGCTCCAGTAGTTCATTGATCTTCCTGCTCTCAAGTAACTGATATAAATATAATTTGGGTACAGTGTTGCATTTAAAGTGCAACAGCACTGAAAGGTGAAAATTTGCCTGGGCAGAAAGGGGGTGAAAAAGCCCAGTTTTGAAGTGGTTAAAGCACAGTTTCTTTGTAAGTCCTATGTACAACAACAATTCACTTGTGGCGGGATCACTTAAAAGGGCAGAGTAACTAGTGTGTGTCCAAGGTGTCACACCCTCACTGGCGTAGACAGATAGACATTACTTCCTAGTTAGCAGAAACCCTGCGGCATCTACTTCGGGAGTAACGGAGTGGTACTTCGCTGATCCATCTGGTAAAGGAGCCACAATGTGAAAACAGATAAGTATTTTGTCTGCCTTTTAGCAAACCATGATCACAAATGTGCCATAGTCATTAGATGAATTTAACAGGAGAAGTGCAAGGATCTCTAGATGGGAGGGAATACTCCACACTCCCAGGTGGACAGGAACAGGACCTGGAAATATGATGGAGCTGTCATGCTGCTAGAGTCATCAAGAAATGTAGGGAGCTATAGGAGGACTCAGCCCACCAGACAGAACCTATAATGTAAATATCACTTTGAATGATATGACCAATTTAAAATAGTGGTGAGAACTGTAAGTGGTTGTAAAGGCTCACGGTCTTTTTTACCTTTGAATTCTATACATGTAGGTAAAAAACCTTCTGTGTGCAGCAGCAGCCTCCCCCCAATACTTATCTGAGCCCCATCTCGATCCAGTGATGTGCACGAGAGCAGCAGCTCTCCTGGGTCTCTTCCTCATTGGGTGAGACAGCACTAGGAGCCATAGGCTCTGGCTACTGTCAATCACAGCCAGTGAGCCAATGAGGAGAGAGCAGGGCCGGTGAATATACACACACAGCAGCAGCTCACTTTTTTCTGGGGTCAGGGGGCTTATCGGAACCTGGAAGGGGGCCTTCAGATCCCAGCACCCCCCCACCCCCCCCCCCCCCATGTGAATGATTACTCATTCACTAAAAAGAGTGTCAAAAAGAAAAACCCCTGGTGTACAACCATCGTCAATCACGCTGCCATTTGTGCCTAAGGCTTCCGTATTTGACATTTCTTAAATAGCCAAGGGGCGGAGCCACCTGTTGGCACCGCCCCTTTTGACATCGCCAACCAACCATGCACTTTTTTTTCGGGGTGGCGATGGGCGTCGTAATTGATGTTGGATCTAGACCCCGGGGACGATGTTTTTATTTTTTTTAATAAAGGAATTGTAAAAAACTGTCTCTGCGTTTTTCTTTCTTCTTGACACTTTTTTTTAGTGAATGAGTAGGGGTACAATGTACCCCTACTCGTTCACATTGGGGGGGTTGTGCCAGAATCTCAGGACCACCCATGTTGAATGGGGCTTCCAGATTTCGACAAGCCCCCTGCCTGCAGACCCCCACAACCACCAGCCAGGGTTGTGGGGTAGAGGCTCTTTTCTATGTCAACATGGGGACAAGATGCTTTGCGGGGGGGGGGGGGGCAAAGCATCCCCCCCATGCTATGGTTCGGGGGGGTGCTTGTTCCCCCCCACCCCTTTTCCTGGGGGACCCCATGCCATTTTTTTTTTTTTAGATTTTTGGCATGAGGTTCCCCTAAAATCGGTACCAGACCTGAAGGCCTGGTCCCTCAAATGCCTGCTTTCAGTGCCAGTGTGAACTTAGGGCACTTTCACACTGCCAGCACCCGGGTGTCGACGGTAAAGTGGCGCTATTTTTAGTGTCGCTTTACTGTCATTTTAGCGGCACTATTAGGTCGCTAGTGGGGCACTTTTAACCCCTGCTAGTGGCCGATAAAGGGTTAAAACCGCCGGCAAAATGCTGCTGTAGCGGCGCTTTGCCGGCGGTGCTGCCCATTGATTTGTGTAAACAAGCAGCACTTGGATTTTTGAAAGCTTTAAAATTTAACCCAATGCAAACAGGTAAACACACAATGGAAAACATACATGAACTGCTTTAACAAATTCTGATCAGCCAGTCTTTTGATCTAGGCATCTCTGCCAGACCACACAGCCACCTTTTGCATCTCCTTGCAGTATAGACTACAGTTGAGCGATAGTCTCGTCAGGGACTCATTTCAGCCTCTGACTGCACAATGCAGAAGCAGCACAGTGAAGAGAACATTACCCTGTAAGCATGTTTATTGTTTGAGTGACCATATAATGCTCTAGGGCTTTGGCCCAAGCAGGATTTTTTTATGCAAAAAAAAAAAAACTTGCGCTGTCATATTTAAAGTGGGGTTCCACTCAAATTTTTAACCTAATCTTACCCCCTTCAGTTAATTGCATAGATGTTCAAATGCCGCACAATTTTTTTTTTTTTCGCTGTAATTACCTTTATATTGTACTTTATTGTGGCACTTCCTGTCTCTCCTCCCATGGGAGTAGGCATGTTTATTGCCTTTCCCCGGCGCGGCACTGTCCCCTGGGAGCTTGGTGTCAGGCTTCCCCAGATTCAGTGCGAGACAATGATCATGCGTGTGAACAAGCTGTGAATGAACAGCATTCACCGCATCCAGGAAATCAATGCTTCTGGGCTTCACATGCCCACAAGCAAGATGGAAACAGCCAGCATCACATTTTTTAAGTTTTTCGTCAGTACGAAAACAGACAGAGGCAGAAATATTACACCCAAACTGTGAGTATTATTTTGGGGTTAGCAAAGTGTCTCAATGACCTAAAAAAAAAAAAAAAGATTGGTCGCCGGACTCCCGCTTTAAGAAGGATGAGGATGCACACAGTACATGTGTAAGGACTGTTCAGAAGAATTTTGGTAAGAGGCGGCTCTCCTAACAAAACATATATTGGAAGTTATTCCAATTTGTAAATTTGACATTACACAGTATAAATCATCTAAAGAATAAGTTCACCTTAGAAAAAAAATAAATGCACATTTATTTTGCAGATATAAAAATATGAATTTAACATTTGTTTTTTCTTTGGAGTCTGTAAAGCATTGCATCTGCGATCAGCAAATGGCAAGTGCAATACAAGGTTCCTGCAGACTCAATGCAGCTGTCTGCCCTTACCTCCAGGCAGGGAGTTACTGAATAGCAGAAAGATCAATGAACTACGAGGATGCTCAACAGCACCCTGGTAGGTCATTGAGAACTACAAGCTGTCAGCCACAATGGCTAACGGCAGTTTAGTTCATTCATTCAAAGAACTCTGTGAATGAATGACGTGGCCGTTGTTTTTGAATTGTGACAGTGGGTGTGGGGAGAGGATCTCCTGCCTGTTGTCACAACTGGGGATTGGGTCAGGGTGGCGGTAGCTGATTTAGTAATGTTACACCCTAAACAGGTGTAACATGTTCCTAAAGTTGGACCTATCCTTTAACAGTCTGGCATAGAGCAGCAATTTTTCATGCTGCCTCTCTGATTAAATGCTGAAAATACTGAAGTGTGCTTTACTGCCTTAGAGCAGATCATAACTTTACATCTTGAGGTTTATTGTTAATCACATTCCTTAAACTTACCCAGCCTTTGCTCTTGGTGATGCCTCAGTGATACCTACAGTATGCACTGGTACGTCTGGTGAACCTGCCCATACTGGCTATGTTTTAACCTGTCACTGCAGAGTATGCAAAGCAGATCATTTGTTTTCTTAGGTAGATAGACATATCCTTCTTGCTATAGTCTAACAAAAAGATCAGATGTGGAGGACATTATACTTTCTGTGACCCGCAGAAGGTGAGATTGAATAAAACTGTGACACTGGTTTTGGGTCTTGCAAAAGGCCAAGCACCAAAAGTCCTGTATGCAGGAACTTTGGTGCACTTTCAGGAAACACACCAAAACTGCAGGACATAATAGAAGTCTATGGCAAAGCAAAGCTAACCCGCACCAAAACTGTGGGTACACTGCGCGCCACCTGCGCTGCAGCGGGGCAGTGTGAAGCTGCCCTAACAGATTAAGGACATCCTCTCATGAAGGTAAAAAACCTTCAGCCTTTACAACCACTTTAAAAAGGTAGTCAAGTGATTTTACAGGTCTTCTTCCTTCTCATCTGTCCTCAGTGGTGGGCTATCCGCAGTGCTGTGGGCGCTGTGTTTACTTTTGTTGTTGCTCTGTCGATGAGGAAAAAAGTTAACAAGTTTATAGAGTAGACACCACATAACTTCAGCAGCATGCAACTCTCTTCCGCTATGTTCAAATTCTAGGCTGATCTGATCTCCAGACCTTCAATGTTTCTATGAAAAATGTAGTAAAACCAGGGGCCAAGAATAATATTGTCAGTATCTTTTAGTGTGACACCCCTCCCAGCTTCTTTCTTAGACACCAACCTGGTATTGGGTGCAGTGGTGTATTTTGGTTTTGTGCTGCCCTAAAAATGGGTGCCCCTTCCATCTAAATTTGTCCCACCCTAGCCGCTTTAAAATTGCACATGCCCATGCAACGTCGATACGCCGATGTAAATTTTACTATACATAGGCAACGCTTTAAAAGCCTTTACATGTTACCACTTTAGATTTACATAGGAGCTCTGGTACTAGAATTACTGCCCATGATCTGATGTTCGCAGTGATACCTCACATATGCAGAGCGGACACGGACCTGTTATCTGCCCGCTCCGCTCATTGTGGCCCGCGACTAGTTACAAAGTTGCTAAAGTGGCCCTTCTTTAGGTATTGCAGTTATTATAGAGGTCCAAAATGAGGGACAGAGGGATTTGTTTCCAAAGGCTGCTTTCACGCTGATCTGTTTTTGTTCAGCAAGACCCCTTTTGCACTAGGGCGCTTTTCAGGCGTTTTAGCGCTAAAAATAGCACCTGAAAAGCATCTTTCAAGCCACCCTAGTGTGAAAGCCTGAGTGCTTTCACACTCGGGCGGTGCGCTTGCAGGACGGGAAAAAAAGTTCTGCAAGCAGCATCTTTGGGGCGGTGTGGGAGTGGTGTATACACCGCTCCTCCACCGACCCTGCCCTTTGAAATGAATGGGCAGCAATGCCAAAGCACTTCGGCAGCGCTGCAAAATGGGCGCTTTTAACCCTTTCCTCGGCCGCTAGCAGAGGTTAAAAGCACCGCTATAACAGCAGTAAAGCATTGCTAAAACTAGCGGCACTTTACCTCTAACGCCTGCACTGCCCCAGTGTGAAAGGGGTCTTAAAAAGACAGAAGAACCTGTTAGTGTGAGCCCTGTTGGGGTAACGGGTATTTACATTACATTATTGCTCTTTATTGAAACTATCATGACACTTCTTACTACTATTGTCTTAGAATGTTTATTACCTTGTTGTTTGTTTATGAAAACTTTCAATAAAAATGTACTGTTAAAAAAGAAAACAAAAAAAAGCAGAAGAAAACTGCATCCCTTTTAATCCAATGTATCTCCTGACACTGGTCAGTTGCACTTAAAAAAAAAAATCCTGCTTGCTACATATTTGATCCATGTTTGGTTCAGTAAAAAAAATGCACCAAAAACGCATCCCTCCATTAAAATGAATGGAAGCTGCATCAAAAACGCAATGTACCTGTGGGAAGTTCTCAAACGCAGAATAGCATGACAAGGGAAAACACATTAAATTCAATGGTGCTCTTCTAATCAACTCTGCACAGTGCGACTTTGGAAAAGGTTCCTGGTGGACTTGTGATTTCAGCCCCCATAGACTATGTTATCTCACAGAAGTTGCATCAGTATAGATAAGAAGCATTCCTGTGCGACTTTGATGGATTTGGTGTTTTTTTTTAACCCTCACCTCTCCTCCCTGGTGATCCTTTATTCATCGGTTTTGATACAGCTGTGATTTTGGAGCCTTCCCTTGATCGCTCGATTGACGCTACTTTTGATCAATCCTTCCTTTGATCAAGCGATCCTCCGATCTATCAATCAACCCTTCCATTGATCAATCCTTCTTTCGATCAATTAATCCTTCCATTGATCGCTTAATCAATCCTTCCTTCAATCAATCCTTCTTTCGATTAATTGATCCTTCCTTTGATCGTTCAATTATTCCATCGATCATTTGATCCTTCCTTTGATCGAGCCTTTCTTCGATAGATCAATCCTTATTTCGATCAATCGTTCTATGCTTCCTTCAATTGAATGGTCGATCGAACGATCGATCAACCATAGGAAGGATCGATCCATCGAAGGAAGAATGAAAACTGCATCCGTGTGAACCTAGCTTTTAGGCAGCAAGGAAGAGCAGGGAGGAGAGGTGAGGGTTAAAAAAAAACACTGATCCATGAAAGTGGCATATCTATGCTGCTGCGACTTCTGTGAGATGACATAGGACAGTGTTTCTCAACTCCAGTCCTCAAGGCGCCCCAACAGGTCATGTTTTCAGGCTTTCCATTATTTTGCACAGGTGAGGGACATCCTGAAAACATGACCTGTTGGGGCGCCTTGAGGACTGGAGTTGAGAAACACTGACATAGGAGTCTATGGGGCTGAAATTGCACTGAAGTCAGAATATAATATGAACATGATGTTGGAATATAAAAATTTCCTTAGCATGCAATTCTGTGAACCAGGTCTTGAGAACTTCTAAAGTCGTAATGAAGTTGCATCAATAGTCGCACTGGAAATTGCATGAAAATCTTATTAGAATAGTGGGACGTGAAACACGGCAAAAATACATATGCATTTTTTATACAGAGCAGTGTGAAAGTAGCCAACAGAGGATTAGTCCCCCCAAATGAGGGACAGTTGGGAGGTATGACACTACAAGGATGCATTAACCTGCTTGTGTTAAAAGGCATACATGTTGCAGGTCAACACAGTGTTGTGTAAACCATTTACCTGCATTTTACAAAACGCAGATCAACGCAAGGTAACTTGTGTAAAAATGTGCAGAAAATGGATGGAAATGTATATACGTTTTCCTTGCATTTTATCGCATGTCAGTGCTAAGAGCTAGGGATCCCTTAGCAACGTCCTAGCAACAAGGCAGGACAGGATGATATGATCTCAGGGAGGTTTTCAGTCAGGTTTTGGGGGGTAAGAAACGACCTACATCTATAGGAAGGGCGTTCTTCAACTTTGGTTAAAGCTGTTCAATTTGTTTTTATTTACAGGCCATCCTTACTTGCATAAGCAACATTTTGGTAAAGGTGAACTATGCCTGTTCAGATCTTTGTGATGCGGGTACAGTGCATCTGGAAAGTATTCACAGCACTTCACTTTTTCTACATTTTGTTAGGTTACAGCCTTATTCCAAAATGGATTAAATTTATTATTTTCCTCAAAATTCTACAATACCCCATAATAACAACGTGAAAGAAGTTTGAAATCTTTGCAAATGTATTAAAAAATTAAAAAAAAACGAAAAAAATCTCATGTACATAAGTATTCACAGCCTTTGCTCAATACTTTGTTAAAGCACGTTTGGCACCAATTAGGGCCTCGGGTCTTTTTGAGTATGATGCTACAAGCTTGGCACACCTATTTTTGGGCAGTTTCCCCAATTCTTTGCCGGACCTCTCAAGCTCCATCAGGTTGGATGGGGAGCGTCGGTGCACAACCATTTTCAGATCTCTCCAGAGATGTTCAATCGGGTTTTACTCTGGGCTCTGGCTGGGCCACTCAAGGACATTCACAGAGTTGTCCTATAACCACTCCTTAGTTATCTTGGCTGAGTGCTTAGGGTTGTTGTCCTACTGTAAGGTGAACCTTCGCCCTAGTCTGAGGTCCAGACCACTCTGGAGCAGGTTTTCATCAAGGATGTCTCTGTACGGGGGAGTGGCCAGCGCGGCATGTGAGCAGATGCTTATTCACAGAGCTCCCGGCTTTATCCTGATCTGATCCAGTTTCTGGCACCCTAAACCACCCGTTTTCAGACACCTAGCACGGGGGGAACATCTCCTCCACACCCTGCTGCAGTTAACTCCTGCACAGCTGTAATGATGACCCAGTGGAACCGTGGAGATGGCCCGAGGATGGATTACCAAAATGGCGCCGCTTCCGCGTCCACACAGAAGGCGCGAGGCAGGGAGAAAGAGAAAGCTAAGGACGCAGTAAGTAAACAGTTAAAATACCCCAAAGACTGTACCGTGATCACCCCAAAGACATGTGCTATTACGCCCAGAAAATGACAGAGAAATCGGGCATGGCAGGAGGGCAGTCCCTGGACAACGGCACAGATTCTAATGACACTGATATGGAGGAGGGAGAGAGAGAACAGGGGGTGGCCGCCATGTTTGACCAGGCTAATGACTGCACTGACATGGCAGAGACATCTGAGGACCCTGGTGAGGAGGGGGGAGAACAACCAACCCTGGCTGCTATCCTGAGAGCAGTCAACAAATGTACAACCTCAGTGAACACTTTACAGGAACGGTTTGGTGGTCTAAGGGAAGAGGTCAGCTTAATAAGGCAAGACATACAGAAAATAAGAGAGAGAACCACAGCGGCAGAGAGCAGGATCAGTGGAATTGAAGACAAGCTACTTGCTATGCTCAGGGAGACCCAGTCCACCTCACGCCTGGCTAAAGCTACTGACAACATGCGAGTTCGGAACTGAGATTATACATGCTAATGCAATTACAAATGGTCCTCTGTGACTTTGTTGCCGCCCTTAGCGGCCGTACTGATGGCTCAAGGGACCTGTTGTCCTGTAAAGTTTTGAAGTCCCAATTGACCCATCGGTGTCCAGGAGTACACAGAGCTTGTGCTCTGATAAGAAACAGCCCCTTGCAGGCAATTGACCCGCCACAGGTGGGAAATTTTCACATGGTTAATGCACCGTTGTGCGCCTTATGTCATTACTTTGAAAAAGCTGGTTCCAGAACAAAAGGATTTCATCGCCATACATACAGGATTGCAGCACCCGACACTGTGAGACAGAGTCGACAATCACAATTGAGCAACAACACTGGGAGACCAGACATGATTCACTCCCTACGTGGGGCCGCTCTGGGAGGGGGCCGTGTCCCTTCTGCAGGTGATTTCTCACTGCTTCTCAGATGACAATGGTGACACTCATATCTTGGAACATTCGGGGGCTACATGATCCCTTGAAGCGTACCATGGTGTCGTCCTTGTTAAGGAAATGCCTACCTGCTATATATATGCATTACAGGAGACCCATCTCACAGCAGACTCTGTGATAAGTCTGAACTTTCGGTGGGTAAAGCTTATCACTCAACTCACACCTCGTACTCTAGAGGTGTGAGTGTACTGATTCATAGCTCCATAGACTACGAGGAGATTGACGCCGAGATTGATACAGAGGGGAGATATATCTTTCTGTAAGGCTCCATTCACACTAGCGCGTTTTTTGATGCATTTTGCATTTTGCAGAAATGCACGGGAATTTTTTAACATGGGTTCCTATGGAACATGTTCACATCAATGCCTTTTTGTTACTCTGCATTTTTGGAAAGGGTCAGGGACTTTTTTTCATGCAAAATGCAGCGTTTTGCATGTAATAGAATTCAATGGACAAGCATCAAAAACGCAAGTGCACCGTTTTTGCAGCGTTTTTGATGCGTTTTTGATGCGTTTTTGCCATTTTTAAAAAAAAATTTTTAAGACTGTAAAAAAAAACTGTAAAAAAAAAAAAAAAAAACGCAAACGCAAATCGCGGCAAAAATGCAGCAAAAACGCTGCTCAAAAACGTGGCAAGCATGAAAAAAAACCCTCCAAAAGCGCTCAAAAGCAACATGCATAGGTGTGAATCGAGCCTTATGCAGGTTGTATTCCTTGAAATGTATACTTGCCTTTGTGTATGTGCCCCCCCCCCCCCCCCCCATAACTTCCAGGTTTTAGGAGCTCTACTGGAATATCAGGTGAAATGCCCGGATGTGCCACTATATGCCCTCGGGGATTTTAACTTCTGTATAGACCAGATATGGGATAAACATCCACAGGTGGTCGGGGGGAGGGGGAAGAATCACACTGCCCTTAGGAAGTTTAAAGAAAAGGTGGGAAGGCAGGACCCGTGGGGGGCAAGGATCCCGGGAGTGAAGCGCTCCTCTTGTTTCTCTTATCCCCTAAATGTGAAAATACAGCGCTGTCTCTTATGCCCTGTACAAACAAGCCGACTTTTCGACCGGACTGGTCCGACGGACCGAATCCGGTGGACAATCCGACCATGTGTGGGCTTCATCGGACCTTCAGTGGACAGTTTTTGTCGAAAATCTGACGGACTTTAGATTTGGAACATGTTTCAAATCCTTAAGTCAGAACTCCGCCGGACCCAGTTCCTATCGAAAAGTCCTCTTGTCTGTATGCTAGCCCGATGGACGAAAACCGACGCTAGGGCAACTATTGGCTACTGGCTATCAACTTCCTTATTTTAGTCCGGTCGTACATCATCATGCATAGTTGCCAACTGTCCCGGATTTCCCGGGACATTCCCGGGACTGGGACTCCATTCCCGAATTTGTGGTGTCCCGGCAAATGTCCCGAAAAATCCGGTTCCCGTTTTTAAAACAACCGCCGCCGCTACCTCTAGCCTCTAGCGGCGGCCGGCGGAGACATTATCTCCGCCGGCTGCCATTTTGTGGAAGTTCAGGAAGACGGCTGGGGGGGGCTAGACGAAGCTTCTGCGTCGCCGCCCACCCCCTGCCCCGCTCCGCCTCGCCCCGCTCCGCCTCGGCCCGCCTACCCCCCGCCCCGCTGCCAGTCTGATATGGAAAGGGGCGGGGGTTCTAGCCATGCTGCGGACACACCTCTAGGACACCTTTGAGGTGGGGGGGAGCGCGCGCACCGCTGTGGGACACCTGATGTGAGTGGGGGGGGTACTGGGGACACCTGATGTGAGTGGGGGGGGCACTGGGGACACCTGATGTGAAGGGGGGACACCTGATGTGAGGGGGGGGCACTGGGGACACCTGATGTGAGGGGGGGACACCTGATGTGAGGGGGGGCACTGGGGACACCTGATGTGAGGGGGGGGCACTGGGGACACCTGATGTGAGTGGGGGGGGCACTGGGGACACCTGATGTGAGTGGGGGGGGCACTGGGGACACCTGATGTGAGGGGGGGCACTGGGGACACCTGATGTGAGGGGGGGCACTGGGGACACCTGATGTGAGGGGGGGCACTGGGGACACCTGATGTGAGGGGGGCACTGTGACTGGGGACACCTGATGTGAGGGGGGGGCACTGTGACTGGGGACTCCTGATGTGAGGGGGGGCTCCACCAGGGACACCTGATGTGAGGGAAAGCTCCGCCGGGGACACCTAATGTGAGGGGGGGCTCCACCGGGGACTCCTGATGTGAGGGGGGACTCCTGATTGTGAGGGGGGGCTCCGCCGGGGACACCTTATGTGAGGGGGGGCTCCGCCGGGGACACCTTATGTGAGGGGGGGCTCCGCCGGGGACTCCTGATGTGAGGGGGGGCTCCGCCGGGGACTCCTGATGTGAGGGGGGGCTCCGCCGGGGACTCCTGATGTGAGGGGGGGCTCCGCCGGGGACTCCTGATGTGAGGGGGGGCTCCGCCGGGGACTCCTGATGTGAGGGGGGCTCCGCCGGGGACTCCTGATGTGAGGGGGGGCTCCGCCGGGGACTCCTGATGTGAGGGGGGGCTCCGCTGGGGACTCCTGATGTGAGGGGGGGCTCCGCTGGGGACTCCTGATGTGAGGGGGGGCTCCGCTGGGGACTCCTGATGTGAGGGGGGACTCCTGATGTGAGGGGGGGCTCCGCCGGGGACTCCTGGTGTGAGGGGGGGCTCCGCTGGGGACATCTGATGTAAGGGGGGCTCTGCTGGGGACATCTGATGCAAGGACGGATGGCTGGTGACACGCACAGGGATCCCACTGATTCGGCATTATGGTGAGTTGAATGATTTCATTTTATATTACAATGTAATAATAGAAATAATGCACTTCAATCATCCTGACACCATAACAACCATGGTGCCGGGATGATTGAAGTGCTAACACCAGGTGTTTGGAGTATCTTTATCTGCTGATTGTTAAACTTTCTAGAATACACATATTTCTATTGTGTAGGATCTGGGGCTGCTGTCCCGTCATTTCCCCCTCTCTCCCCCTCTCTCCCCGTCTCCATCCCTCATTCATCTCAGACTCTAACCACACCCTCTAGAGCCACGCCTGTTTAAGCCACGCCCACTATTTTACGTAAACCACGCCCATTTTTCGCCGCAGCGCGCCGCAATTGTCTATTTTTACTAGGCCATGCCTGCTGACGAATGCCCCGCCCCCTAATTATTTTACAGCTCCGCCTACAGCCACAAAAGTGTCCCACATTTTTTTTTTACAATGTTGGCAACTATGATCATGTAGGAATCCGGACTTTGGTGTGATCGTGTGTAGCGAAGTCCGTTCGTTTGAAATTCTATCGGAAGTCCGTCAAAAGTCCGTCAGAAAGACTGACGGACCTTTGTTGCCGAAAAGTCCACCCGTGTGTACAGGGCATAAGAGTTATTCAACACTGTCACGGATAGACTTATGTATATGTTCTTTTGCAGCTGAACGCTACATTTCAGAGGTGAACTATGCCCTCAGGAGTGTATCAGATAACTCACCACTTATTATGACACTGGAGGTACGACCTCACTCCACGGTAGCCAAGGCTCCATGGAAGATGAATGCATTTTGGTTACACCTCTTCCCTTCCCGCAGATGGAATCTCAAATTATAGACTTTTGGCGTGTTCACGCAGATGGGGCGAGAGTGGACACTGCCTGGGAGACCTTTAAGGCTATTTTGAGAGGCAATTTTATTAGAGAAATTCAAGCCATTAAGAGAAAAACGGATGCTCAGGGGGAGGGAATAGAACAGATGGCATTAGACTTGGAAGGTAAATTCATTGCTAACCCAACAGATGGTAACAGGGAGGCGTGGCTTTCGACTCAGGAAGCTCTATACCGACTCACGACCTTGGTAGCGGAGAAAAAGAGGTTCTTTGCTAGAGTGGCTTTCTATGAGAAGGGTGAGCACTGGGCGCCTTTTTGCAAAGATAGCCCACTCCCAACAAGTGTCCCCCGCTATCGGGGCATTACGTACACACCTAGGTAGGGTGACTAACTCCCCAGACCAGATTATGACAGAACTTGTAAGATTTTACTCAGACTTATATGAATCTAAACAAACGTATTCGCTGGAATCCTTGAATGACTACCTAGACACTGTCCAATTGCCTAGCATGACTAGATCCTCCAGAGAGATATTAGAGGCCCCCCTGACTTTAAAAGAATTACAGTTAGCGACAGGGTCGTTTCCCAATTCTAAAGCCCCGGGAGATGGCGGCCTGCCCATTGACATATATAAGCAATATGAAGGGCTCATACTGCCACGACTATTGAAAGTATTTAATGCAGCGAAAGAGATTGGTTACCTCCCACAGTCCATGTATAGGGGAAACACATATAGGAAGAAAGAAACAATGCTGCACACCCCAAATAGTATCTACAAAAAGGGAAGTGTCCCCCAGGGGTGGGGGTTTCTAGGCAGCAAAAATTGTAAAGGTAACTCATATGGAGTAAAATTTATAGCTTTATTGATGACAATCATATCATAATGACAGTGAAATTAAAATGTGAGCTCTGGTACCAGAAGTAAAAATCAATACAATAAATGCAGACACAGTAATACACAACATTCAATGTAGTAAATGCCAGTTGTGCATGAATCTTGACGCGTTTCAACCCAGAAGGGTCTTCTTCAGAGGTTTGGTCTGCTATGAAAAGAATTTACATTCATTGATTATACATTGTAGCTAAAAACATAATAGTATTAGCAACACATCTTTAATATATAGTTACCAGTGGCAATGTATTGTGCAAGTTCTCCTGACCAGATCTTCTAAAAGCCTTTTCACCTTATCCCACACAAAGGGCTCAATCTTTCGACACTCCAGGAGGGGGCTCGAATCGCAGGCATGTCTTACAAGGAGTCACATTGTCGGAGTAAACCCCCACACTCAGGCAAGGCACAAGAGCAAAAAAACAGCACCAGCAATAGGTCATTCAGGAACAGCAATATAAGTTGCAACACACTAACCCGATATGGGTAGTTTGATTGTGTTTTAAAGGTAAGTAATTTAATAATTTGGAGAGTTAATAGGAACTAAAAATTCCCAATTAACAAGGGAGGTCATTGCTTACGGTAACATCACATTCATTTATCATTATGACGATAAAGTGAAAATAGAGTGATAAATGGTGAGGTGGTTGAAAGAGTGTATAGTGATAAAAAAGAGAGAGGAAAGGAGTAGTGAAAATGGGGTCTCATACTTCCACTCATATTTGCACCTCATTTTCACTACTCCTTTCCTCTCTCTTTTTTATCACTATGCACTCTTTCAACCACCTCACCATTTATCACTCTAATTTCACTTTATCATCATTCCTACTATTTAATCCAACTCTGTCATTACCCAAATCACTTTTTCACCCAGTAGATAATCAGTACTATCAGGAAATAGTGAAACTACCATATGGATTAAAATTGAATCAATACCGGGTGACACACATGATTCATATTTTCAGAGACGGGAGATTAAGGTCCTTTTCTGAGCTCAGGGAAGCCTTTCGACTTCCTGCTTCCATGTACTTTTACTATTTGCAAATCCAGCATGCAGTCGCTGCTCAGAAGGGGACAGATCAATGGTCGTTGGACTCAAGGACAGTCTTTAACTACGTGTTTGAGGTCACCACTTACAAGGGGTTTATATCCTGCTGCTATGCCATGCTCCTGAACCTCTTCCTAAGGGATGCCCCCTTGAAGGCGGTGTCCCAGTGGGAACAAGATGTGTCGGTGTCTTTGAAGAGGAGCAGTGGGGGGAAGCCTTACAGGTGGTACCCCAGTGCTCTATGAACATGGCCCCGAGGCTGTCGCAGCTATATATAATCCTTAGAGTGCACTATACGCTGGCTAGACTGGCCCGCATGGGGGTGAAGATGGACTCTACCTGCA
This sequence comes from Lithobates clamitans, assembly GCA_037952925.1. NCBI lineage: Eukaryota > Metazoa > Chordata > Amphibia > Anura > Ranidae > Lithobates > Lithobates clamitans. The sequence continues at coordinate 8,102,865 of JBBGZY010001072.1, forward strand.
CTAGATACTGTAGAGACCATAGTGATCTCATACATCTTCTATGTAGGTGCCCAAAACTGCACCTGTATTGGAAGAGGGTTATTGACACTCTCAACAGGGTTTTCCAGGTCCAGATCCCGTTGGATCCTAAACAATAAAAAAATTTCTGTACCCTTCCCCAGGTATGTGCCTCAATACAATCCTGTCTCAGAGGTTTACAGACAATTCCTTGGACTTCATGGCTTGGTTTGTGCTCTGACATGTGGGACCTTATATAGACAGGTGTGTGCCTTTCCAAATCATGTCCAATCATCTAAATTTACCACAGGTGGACTCCAATCCAATTGTAGAAACATCTCAGGGATGATCAGTGTAAACAGGAGGCACCTGAGCTCAATTTTGAGTGTCAAGGCAAAAGCTGTAAACACCTATGTACATGGGTTTTTCTTTCATGTTTGAATAAATTTGCAAAGATTTCAAACAACCTTCTTTCATGTTGTCATTATGGGGTATGGTTTGTAAAATTTTGAGGAAAATAATGAATTTAATTCATTTGAGAATGAGGCTGTAACATAAAATGTGGAAAAAGTGAAGCTCTGTGAATACTTTCTGTATGTGTAAATTTCTGCATTGTGCAAGATTTGCACGTTAAATTGCATTGTGATGCCATTATTTCTTTACCACAACCAACACCCCCAGCCATTGCACAGTAAAGGGGTTATGCGCTTCATTGGTGATTTAGATGCATGAGGCGGCTCAATCATATGCTAAACACATGTAAACGCATTACCTGTTCAGCAAGACACAGATGTGAACCCAGACTTGTTTCCATACTATTGATAAATGTCATCACACATTCACACAGGATTTACACATTTCCCAATGGAATCCGATTTGGAAAACATGAAGTTGTTATAAATAGAGCTCTATTTGTATAAAGGGATATTTCATCATCGGACACATATTTTATTGTTTGCAGTGATATCAGGATGTGGGGAATTGTTTGCAGTGATATTATTATAATAAAATAAATAATATCAGGGGGTGGGAGTGTGGGATTATTTATATGGACTTAATGGAGGAACAAATTCCATCTCCATGCACAGCTCAGCCATGTCTCTGGCTCCTCCCCCCTCAGCACGTGCAGGATCCCTCCCCCTATCCGGTGCCCTTTGTTCTCCCGCATCGTACGTGCACTAGTTTGAATGAGAGATTCAGCTCTCGCGATTTTCCTGTCAGCCTCCGATTGGTGGACAGAAAGCACACCGCCAGAGCCTAATTCGGCGATCTATGCTGATTGGCTAAGAGGTAAAACTGTAACAGGAAACGGAACTTTCGTACCAGAAAAGCAAAAATTTTCACCAGAGCGCCGCACGCCACTGGCTACCTATCACCACGCCCACAGCTTCCGGGGGTAGCCGATTGTCCTATTACACACACCCACTTTATCCGAGAACAGCCGAATCATAAAGGCGAGCGGGATTCTCTTTGACGGAGATAGCCGAAGTGTAAGATAAGTCCAACCCCTTTTTTTTCCGGAAACAGCCGAAGTTCTTTAGGTAAGTGTGGAGCTGTTGCCTCGTCTTCTTCTTCAAGAGAACGAGGAGTGAAGAGGCCGCACTTGGGACGTCGGCCGCGGTGACCGCCTCAGACTTCAACATGTCTGACTTCGACGAGTTCGAGCGGCAGCTGAACGAGAATAAACAAGGTGAGAGAACCGCCCGTCCGCTCAGGCCTCATACTGGGCGGCGGCGAGAAAAAAAAAAAATGTGCGCGGCCTTGGCCTGGCGGGGCGGAGCTCGTGCTGTGCGGCGGCCTGTGATAGAGGCCCGGGCTCCGGGCCTAGACACACGAGGGAGGCGCCGCTGTGTGAGCGGGAGAGGAGCCCGGCCGCCGCTAGGCTTCATGGGCCCGTGTAGGCCGCAGCTCGTGGGCCTCTCCTCCCCCATTGTTTATACCGAGTGTGAGGGCGCTAATGTGGAAAGGGTGATTTCCAATCATTTATAATTAAGCAGACTTAACGGAGCCGGGCTTAGTGTGTGATGACCGAGGAGGCCAATTCTAAGACAAAGTCACTGATTTCCCTTGTTATTACTATATGACAAAGCCGAGACCTTCCTGATGATCATGCACCGTGTTCAGTCTGTGTTTGATTATTGATCTGTGTGTATCCACTATGGGCGGCCAACAGCATATTTTCCACATAGGACAACTTTGCTACAATTTTTTTTACCCCCCCCCCAGTAAGTTCCTTCACAGATTTTCATATACTTTTTCCAGAATTCAGATAGTGTATGTACAGGCCAAACTTTTATTTTTAGGTGGCATAGGGAAGACTTGGCCCCCCCCCCCCCCCCCAATGCAGTGTCCCCTGTTGTGTGATCCCCCAAGCCAATTGTGCTGTAGCCCCAGCTGCCTCCATGTCCCTGGGGGGGGGACCAGAACACCGCACTCCCAGGATACGTATTCCCCCCCCCCCCCCCCCCCAGGAATCTCACATAAACTAGGCGGCCGTTGTATAGACTTTGCTAAAGTCCCGCAAGGTTTAGATATGTTTGTGTATACCCCATCAGTGGGCTGTCTAAGACCCCTTTCACACTGGGGCGGTTTGCAGGCGTTATTGCGCTAAAAAATACCTCCTGCAAACCGCCCCTAAACAGCCTCCGCTGTTCAGTGTGAAAGCCCGAGGGCTTTCACACTGAAGTGGTGCGCTGGCAGGACGGTAAAAAAAGTCCTGTAAGCCGCATCTTTGGATCGGGTCACCGCTCCTGCCCATTGAAATCAATGGGGCAGCGCGGCTATACCGCGGTATACCGGGGGGTTTTAACCCTTTTTCGGCCGCCAGCGGGGGGTTAAATCCGCACCGCTAGCGGCCGAATACCACGGTAAAAAAGCACTAAAAATAGCGCTGTTTTACCGCCGACGCCCCCTACCGTCCCAGTGTGAAAGGGGCCTAAGGCCCCTTTCACACTTATACGACTTGTCCCACGATTTTGTACTGCAAAATCGTACGACAAGTCATTCTCCATGATTTTCAATGACTACCATTCATATTGACACGACTTTAAGTAGTGCCGACTTCAAAGTAGTCCCTGCACTACTTTGGTCCAACTTCCATATGATTTCTACTCCATAGACCTCAATGCTAAACCCTCAAGTAGCATGCAAATCGTACCTGAATAATATAGACACGATTTCAGCACTACTTTGGTCCAACTTCCATACGATTTGTACTCCATAGACCTCAATGTTAAACCCTTAAGTAGCATGCAAATCGTACCTGAATAATTCAGCACTACTTTGTAAGCACAAGCTGAGAATGGTTAATGCCAAAGTTGTGGCAAAGTCGTACAAAGTAGTACTGCTCCCAAATCGTGGCAAAATCGCAGCAAAATCTTGGTAAAATCGTGGCAAAATAGCAGCCCCGAAATCGCGGTAAAATCGCGCCACTTTGAAGTTGTATAAGTGTGAAAGGGGCCTTAGGGAGTTTGGAAAAATAAGACGTCTGCGGATGGCATTATGTTTTTAACCACTTACGGACCAGGCCAATTTTGCCATTTCTCTCCTACATGTAAACGTTCTTTTTCTTTTAATAATACATGACAGGTCCTCTTTATGGAGACATCTGGGTACCACCTCAGATCTCTCCTCTACCCTGGAAAGCATGAGATAGAAAACAGATACTTTTTTCCTAAGTCAGTAATTAGATATCAGAGCCAGAAGTAATGTGATGACTGTCCAGCTCTGTAGTAACCCACTGGATAGGATCCCAGGCTCTTCAATCACACAGGAGAGCCGGTGTGGGGAGGGGATGGTCCATCCCTTCTGCCTGTAAAAGCAATACAGTGGCTAATCAGAGGCCAAATAGTGTTATCCTATGTGTCCATGCACACTACTTTAGGCTATTAGCATTTTTTGAGCTTCAGCGTCTAGGAGCAGAAAAAAGTTTTTGTAGAGTAGCAGAACGGAATTGGTATTCACAGAATTTTAGTCGCACCAAATCTGGTGAGTGGGCAGAAAGTAAACCACAAGTGTGCATAGATTGTACATCAGTGCCGATGATGTACAATCTATGCACACTTGTGGTTTCCCTTCTGCCCACTCGCCAGATTTGGTGCGACTTCTGCCCACTCGCCAGATTTGGTGCGACTAAAATTCTGTGAATACCATCTGGCCATGCATCACCCCCTTTGAACTCTGATGTTTTCTTCACTATTTTTCTACACATTTTTTTATGGAGTTTTAAAGTTTTATGTTTGGTATCTGGCTCATGGAACCAGTACGGGTTTCTACTAATCACTGGCACATCTGATGATTAAGCATTATTGTGTATTTACTTTATGTGTGATCAACACTGATTCATTATTTGACACTATCCATTTTATGATCATACATTTTTTGGTACTATTCACTATTTTTATATGTCTTTATTGTAATACACACGGCTGTGGATGTGATATATAGCGCCACACTTTTGTTTTTTGTTTTTCTGCCTTGAGTCTATAGGTGTGTTGGCTGCTTTTCACTTTCTTTCTAAACGTGGCGCTGTACTTAATATTTAATTTTTATGGAAAGCAAAAATAAAAATTAACAACTTTATCGGTGTCTGCCAATGCAGCCTGTGCCCACCAATGCAGCCTACCTGTGAAGGGGAAGAGAGGAGAGCTGTCGCCCGGATGATCAGAGTGTGGGGAACAGCACAGCTTTCACTTCAATAGCTGTGTATTCCCTGCCCCATTCCATCATACAGCCCCTCTCCCTTGTCCAGGGAACTTTTGATAGACAGCTCACCCGTCCCAGGATTGGAAGGGTGATCTGTCTATCAAAGTGCCCGGACAAAGAGGGGCTGTATGTGACGGCGCGCAACGGGGAATACACCGCTATTGAAATGAAAGCTCTGATGTTCCCCACACTCTGATCATCCGGGCGACAGCTCTCCTCTCTTCCCCCTCAGATCGCTGGGAGAACGGCTCCCATACAACCCACCTGCTGGCGGTGCTGCCCCCCCCTGCTCCCAGGGAGCCCTTCCTCGCCAGCCCGCAAAATGTGAGCAGGCGGGTGGAATTTTTGAGGGCTGTCATATGCTACACAAGCCATATTGGGGTCAATTCACTAAAGGTTACAGCATGCGATATGAAGGTCCTGTGGCCTATTTACCTAAAATATCGCATGGAATAATCAATTCATCAAAGTAAAATATCAGATGTGAGGTAAATACTGTATATTTAAGTGAGATAAATACCACAAAAAGGATGAATCATTAAAGAGGAGTTCCACCCAGTGGGGCCATTGAAAAAAAAAAAAATTAAAAGTCAGCAGCTACAAATACTGCAGCTGCTGACTTTTAATTGGACACTCACCTGTCCCTGGGTCCAGCGGTGCGGGGGATCGAAGCCCCGCTCGTCCCCCCCCCTCCGCTCGTCGGCGCCGGCATTTCAACTGTGGGCGCCGGGCTGTGGCTTCACAGCCTGGCACCCACTGCGCATGCGCGAGCGGCGCCGAGCGCCGTGATTGGCCGCTCAATCACCTGGGAAATGCAATGGGTCCCAGATGATTGACAGGAGGGAGGGAGAAGAGCCGAGCCCTTCCTGTGCCAGGGGGAAGTGATGTCACCAGCCCAGGCAGACGAAGGGGCAGACTACGAGGGACCACCTAGCAACAGGCATTTAGAGGTAAGTAAAAAAAAAAAAATATCCAAATGTTTTTTTGTTTTTTTTTTTTTAGAATTTTTTAGATATGTTTGTTTTTTTGGGTGGAACCCCACTTTAAAGTGTGTGTTATATAAAAAAAAAAGTTATACTTACCTGCTCTTAGGTGCCTCGCTGGTGCTCTTGGCCCCTGCCTGTGAGTTGCCCCCACAGCAAGCTGCCTGCTCTGGAGGCAGCCAACAGATGCGCTTCCGACATTCAGCTATATGTCCATGCACACATGGAGCCGTGGCTCGTCTCCGCCCACGGTCTCTTGATTTGCTTAAGGCAGCCGTGGGAGCCATTTGCTCCCACTGCTGTCAATCACAGCCAGTGAGCCAATCAGGAATGCACATCTCCAGAGAGGCAAGGCTCTCGCTCTAATGGACATTGCAGAATCAAGTGGGGGCTCGGGTAAGTATAAGGGGACTGGGGGGCCTGCTGTACACAGGTTTTTTACCTTCATGTATAGAATGCATGAGGGTAAAAAAAAAAAAAAACCTTGTGCTTTTGCAACCACTTTAAAGTCAATTCACTGAAGAACTCAAATTGGTTATTTATCACCTGCCATGAGGCAGTCAGTATTTTAGCAATGTACAAAGTAACAATGAGGGGAACTCTGCACTGGACAGTAAATGAAAAGTATACAAATGTATCAGTGTGGAAATGTTTTCCCCCTTAGCTCAGGAATGAAAATGGTAACATTTCACCAGAGGGAGATCATTCTGTGACTGAAAGCACATTGGAATGTTTTCGGTCTCAGGCCCGGTTCACACTCATGTGAGTTCATAACGTATGCGATGCGTCAAAAGCACTTTAAATTCGCATGTCATCCCTAAAGTCATTGTTTTCAATGACGGTCGTTCACATACATGCGTTGCAATTCCTCTACGAATGCGATGCGATAAAAAAAATGGTCTTGTGCGAGTTTACTGCATTGAGTTGCAAATTTAGTCTCCATAGACATTAATGTAAATCGTTCTTGAATCGCATTGATGGTTCACATATGTGCGAATTCCACCACACTACTCTCCACAAAACCAGGAAGTACACAGGAAGTTAACACTTTTTTTTTTTTACATTGATTCCATTGGCTAGAATATCAATTGCAGTCATGTCCAACTCCTGAAATTCGCTGTAAAATCGTGGTAAATTTGCACCTCCCACAGGACAAAAAACAGAACAAATTCACAGCGCAGCAGTGTGAACCGAGCCTCATAGTAAAAAAAAAAAAAAAAAAACCCGCTAAATTTAAGTGTTAAATATCGCAAAACATAAATATTTAACACATTTGGTAAATAATGCATGTTTTTAGTGAATTTACTACTTTTGAGATAAATTCTGAAAGAGTTATTATAACTCATAAATTCATGCAATATTTATATTGGTGAATTGAACCCAATGTTACAGTTCAATGCATTAAATGTTACAATTCAATGCAGTATGACAATTCAGTCAGATTTTGGGCATCCTTGGCAACAAAAATTTTGATTTGTGGCGATACTTCCAAAGGGTTAAGCACATCTAAAAGGGCTGAAGACCGTGTACGTTTCTTTCTTAGAACACTGCAAGTTCATCAGCTGATTAATAATGAAAAAGCCATTCCTGTTCAGATTCACTCTTAACACAGCCATTCCTTCAGAGCAGGAACTTGTAGGAATATACAGAAAAGTTTAACCACTTCCCACCCAGCCACTGCATATGTACGGCCGGGTGGGCGCCCTCTCCTTCTGAGTGGACGTTCAGGAACGTCTCTCAGTCGGAGGGGGATCGCGCATGCCCACGCAGCGGCGCGATTCCGATGCGATCATGTCACCCGGACACGGCGCATCTCAGATTGGCAGAAGGGCTCTGTGATTGGGCCTCCTGATCACATGACGGCCGTGTCCAATCACAGCCGTCTTGTGATGTAAACAGAGCCAGTTGCTAAGTGATCAGCTCTCCTCTCCACACACATTAGTTGTCGGTGAGGAGAGCGGATAGCTGCAGCCGGCTGGTGATCAGTGTGTATGAGCTGTTTTTTTACTGCTTTTTACACAGTGATCACCAGCATAGTAACACAGTGTAAATCTTATGTCCCGTAAAATCACATGTCCCCATATGACCGTGATCACCTGCGCACATCTGTCCATGATCACACAAACCAATTTTTATACACTTTTTTTATTTATTTATTTTTTTACACTACAATCTCTGCAATATACAGATGTATCTCAAAAACGTAGAATATCAGTTAATTTATTTCAGTAGTTCAATTTAAAAAGTGAAACTCGTTTTATATAGATTCATTACACACAGAGTGATATATTTCAGGCATTTCTTTCTTTTAAGGTTAAGGTAGGTTAATTAGATCCTGTCTAAAAATTGGCCAGAAATATGTGTATGTGTTTGTAAGCGCGTCGGGACCTCTACGGGGTAAAGGACCACGCTATACTGCAGATGGTTACCGGCAGCAAAAAGCGCCCTGAGGCGATTCAGTTTGCATAGGTAGCGCTATACAAGTCACTCACTCATTCATACATTCATTTCATTCATTTAATTTTGATGGTTATGGCTTATAGCTAGTGACGACCCAAAATTTAGTATCTCCAGAAAATTAGAATATTGCATAAGACCAATAAAAAAGTGAATGGATTAGTGCAGTGTCATGGAGGTGATCAGCCTGTGGCACTGCTGAGGTGTTGTGGAAGACCAGGTTGCTTTGATGGTGGCCTTCAGCTCGTCTGCATTGTTGGGTTTGGTGTCTCATCTTCCTCTTGACAATACCCCGCAGGTTCTCTATGGGGTTTAGGTCAGGAGAGTTTGCTGGTCAGTCAAGCACAGTGATACCATGATCATTAAACCAGGTATTGGTACTTTTGGCAGCTTGGGCAGGTGCCAAGTCCTGCTGGAAAATGAAATCCGCATCTCCATAAAGCTGGTCAGCAGAGGGAAGCATAAAGTGCTCTAGAATTTCCTGGTAGAGGGCTGCGCTGACTTTGGACTTGATAAAAAACAGTGGACCAACACCAGCAGATGACATAGCTCCCCAAATCATCACTGACGATGGAAAATTCACACTGGACCTCATGTAACTTGGATTTTGTGCCTCTCCACTCTTCCTCCAGAATCGAACCTTGAGTACCAAAGGAGATTCAAAATTGACTTTCATTCGAAAAAGAGGACTTTGGACTAGAGGTCGACCGATATATCGGCTGATATTTGGTGTTTTTTTCTTAATCGACATCGGCCGATTGTGTTGATAAAAAAAGGCCGATATAACTCAGCGCGACTTGCAAATGACTTCTGAAGTCAATACAAGTTGCCTGTATTCTTCTGTGAAGCACTTCTATCCCCTCTCTGGCAGCCTGCCAAATCTGATAAAAAGAACCTGAATTGATACAATGTTTACACTTATGAATGGACTGAGCTTCCTGTGTAGAAGCTCTCAGTTTAACCACTTAACAACCGGCCCATAGCCAAATGATGGCTACAGGGCGGTTGCTTAACTCTGGGAGGGCGTCCAGGGACGTCCTCCCAGAATTCTGCTCTCGCGCGCCCCCTAGGGCGCGCACTCGAGAGCATCCGTGACCGCCGGGTCCAGAGGACCCGGCGCATCACGGATCCCGGTAAATGGCCGCTGATCGCGGCCGTTTACCATGTGATCGCGCCGTCAAATGACGGCGCGATCACATGTAAACAGACCGGCGTCATCTGATGACGCCGGTTCCTCTCCTCCCCTCCTGTGTACCGATCGGTACACTGTGAGCGGAGAGGGGGATGGATGGATGGATGGCTGCAGCGTTGTGGGCTGCATCTGTAGTGCCCACAACGCTGCACAGTGACATCCATCCATGCTCAGCCATCCCTCACTACTCTGCATGCCCTGCAATACTCTGCAATGCCCCACAATACTCTGCCATACCCCGCAATACCCCTGCAATACTCTGCCATACCCCGCAATACCCCTGCAATACTCTGCCATACCCCGCAATACCCCGCAATACTCTGCCATACCCCGGAATACCCCGCAATACTCTGCCATACCCTGGAATACCCCGCAATACTCTGCCATACCCTGGAATACCCCGCAATACTCTGCCATACCCTGGAATACCCCGCAATACTCTGCCATACCCTGGAATACCCCGCAATACTCTGCCATACCCTGGAATACCCCGCAATACTCTGCCATACCCTGGAATACCCCGCAATACTCTGCCATACCCTGGAATACCCCGCAATACTCTGCCATACCCTGGAATACCCCGCAATACTCTGCCATACCCTGGAATACCCCGCAATACTCTGCCATACCCTGGAATACCCCGCAATACTCTGCCATACCCTGGAATACCCCGCAATACTCTGCCATACCCTGGAATACCCCGCAATACTCTGCCATACCCTGGAATACCCCGCAATACTCTGCCATACCCTGGAATACCCCGCAATACTCTGCCATACCCTGGAATACCCCGCAATACTCTGCCATACCCTGGAATACCCCGCAATACTCTGCCATACCCTGGAATATCCCGCAATACTCTGCCAAACCCTGGAATACCCCGCAATACTCTGCCAAACCCTGGAATACTCTGCCAAACCCTGGAATACCCCGCAATACTCTGCCAAACCCTGGAATACCCCGCAATACTCTGCCATACCCTGGAATACCCCGCAATACTCTGGAATACCCCGCAATACTCTGCCATACCCCGCAATACTCTGCCATACCCTGGAATACCCCGCAATACTCTGCCATACCCTGGAATACCCCGCAATACTCTGCCATACCCTGGAATACCCCGCAATACTCTGCCATACCCTGGAATACCCCGCAATACTCTGCCATACCCTGGAATACCCCGCAATACTCTGCCATACCCTGGAATACCCCGCAATACTCTGCCATACCCTGGAATACCCCGCAATACTCTGCCATACCCTGGAATACCCCGCAATACTCTGCCATACCCCGCAATACTCTGCCATACCCTGGAATACCCCGCAATACTCTGCCATACCCTGGAATACCCCGCAATACTCTGCCATACCCTGGAATACCCCGCAATACTCTGCCATACCCTGGAATACCCCGCAATACTCTGCCATACCCAGCCATGCTCTGCCATACTCTGCCATACCCAGTCATACTCGGCGATACTCTGCAATACTTGGCCATGCTCACCCATGCCCGGCCATGCTCACCCATGCCCGGCCATGCTCACCCATGCCCGGCCATGCTCACCCATGCCCGGCCATGCTCACCCATGCCCGGCCATGCTCACCCATGCCCGGCCATGCCCGGCCATACCCAGCCATGCTCTGCCATACCCGGCGATACCCAGCCATGCTCTGCCATACCCGGCGATACCCAGCCATGCTCTGCCATACCCGGCGATACCCAGCCATGCTCTGCCATACCCGGCGATACCCAGCCATGCTCTGCCATACCCGGCGATACCCAGCCATGCTCTGCCATACCCGGCGATACCCAGCCATGCTCTGCCATACCCGGCGATACCCAGCCATGCTCTGCCATACCCGGCGATACCCAGCCATGCTCTGCCATACCCGGCGATACCCAGCCATGCTCTGCCATACCCGGCGATACCCAGCCATGCTCTGCCATACCCGGCGATACCCAGCCATGCTCTGCCATACCCGGCGATACCCAGCCATGCTCTGCCATACCCGGCGATACCCAGCCATGCTCAGCCATACCCAGCCTCTGTATGTGGCCAGGCTGTGGAAGTCTCACACATGTGGTATCGCCGTACTCAGGAGTAGGAGAATCTATTTTGGGGTGTCATTTTTTGTATGTAGATGTTATGTGTTAGAAATATTGTATAAATGGACAACTTTATGTTAAAAAAAAGCGTTTTAACCACTTCCCGCCTTCCGTCATACGACGTCCTTGACTTTGTGCGGGGATATCTGAATGATGGGTGCAGCTACAGGCATCATTCAGATATCAGCTTTTTCAGCCGGCGATTCCCTACACCATAAGAACGATCATAGCGGCAGTTCCACTGCTTGATCGTTCTTACGGGAGGCGAGAGGGGACGTCCTCCCCTCCCGCCGCCCTCCGGTGCTTCTACCGACTCACCGCTACGATCGAAGCTAGGATCCTTTTTTTTTTTTTTTTTTTTTTTTTTAATTTCAGGCACAGCCTAGAGGTGAGATGTGGGGTCTTATTGACCCCATATCTCACTGTAAAGAGGACCTGTCATGCCATATTCCTATTACAAGGGATGTTTACATTCCTTGTAATAGGAATAAAAGTGATCAAAAAAATTTTTTATTTTTTTTTGGAAAAAAGTGTCAAACTAAAATAAAGTAAAATGAACAATAAAAAAAATAAAATTTTTTTAAAGCGCCCCTGTCCGTGTGCTCGCATGCAGAAGCGAACGCATACGTAAGTCCCGCCCACATATGAAAACGGTGTTCAAACCACACGTGTGAGGTATCGCTGCAATCGGTAGAGCGAGAGCAATAATTTTGGCCCTAGACCTCCTCTGTAACTCAAAATTTGTAACCAGTAAGACATTTTAAAGCGTCGCCTATGGGGATTTTTAAGTGGCGAAGTTTGGTGCCATTCCACAAGCGTGTGCAATTTTGAAAGGTGACATGTTGGGTATCTATTTTACTCGGCGTAACTTCATCTTTCATATTATGCAAAAACATTGGGCTAACCTTACTGTTTTGTTTTTTTTTTAAAACGGGGTTCCACCCAAATTTTGAACAATATCTGTATGTATTCTCTTCCTTGCCTAGATGCTGACATGCCGTTTAAAAAAATTTTAGTTGCCGTAATTACCTTTTTATTTTTCTATTCTTCTTTGCACTTCCTGGTTCTCCTCCTGTGGGAGTAGGCGTGTTTCTAGCCTCTCCCAGACTCCTGGGAGCTAGTCTCAGGCTTCCCAGGATGCCACTGAGCATGTGCGGGAACGAGCGGTGAATGCTGGGAGCACAGCATTCACCACATCCAGGAAATAAATGCTTGTGGGCTTCAAATGCCCACAATGAAGATGGAAACCGCCTGCAGTGAATAATATAAGTTATTCTTTCCGACGAAATCTGACACAGGCGGACATATTACATACAATATGTGAGTATGTAATGCTGAGAAGAAAAGTTTGTGAATGAACTCAAAAAAAAAAAAAAAAGATAGGTGGACCCCCGCTTTAAAGCAAAAAAACAGTTTTTTCTCCAAAAAAAACGCGTTTGAAAAATTGCTGCGCAAATATCGTGCGAGATAAAAAGTTGCAATGACCGCTATTGTATTCTTTAGGGTCTTTGCTAAAAAAGCATATATAATGTTTTGGGGTTCTATGTAATTTTCTAGCAAATAAATGATGATTTTTACAAGTAGGAGAGAAATGCCTGAAGGTGCTCCGTGCATGTTGGGCCTCTGTATGTGGCCACGCTGTGTAAAAGTCTCACACGTGTGGTATCGCCGTACTCGGGAGTAATAGCAGAATGTGTTTTGGGGTGTAATTTGTGGTATGCATATGCTGTGTGTGAGAAATAACCTGCTAATATGACAATTTTGTGAAAAAAAACGAAAAAAAAAAACTTGATTTTGCAAAGAATTGTGGGAAAAAATGACAACTTCAAAAAACTCATCATGCATCTTTCTAAATACCTTGGAATGTCTTCTTTCCAAAAAGGGGTCATTTGGGGGTATTTGTACTTTTCTGGCATGTTAGGGTCTCAAGAAATGAGAGAGGCCATCAGTACTTCAGGTGTGATCAATTTTCAGATATTGGCACCATAGCTTGTGGACGCTATAACTTTCACAAAGACCAAATAATATACACCGATTTGGGTTATTTTTACCAAAGATATGTAGCGGTATAAATTTTGGCCAAAATATATGAAGAAAAATTACTAATTTTCAAAATTTTATAAAAGAAACAAAGAAATTTATTTTTTTACAGATTTTTTGGTCTTTTTTCTTTTAAAAAAATAAAGAACCAGGCGATAATTAAATACCACCAAAAGAAAGCTCTATTTTTGTGAAAAAAGGGACAAAAAGTTCATATAGATACAGTGTTGCATGACAGTAATTGTCATTCAAAATATGACAGCACCAAAAGCTGAAAATTGGTCTGGTTATTAAGGGGGTTTAAGTGCCCAGTGGTCAAGTGGTTAAAGACTAAATCTCTTCTGACATTTGTTGCTTACAAGTAAAAATCCTGTATTTTCTGCTAGAAAATCACTTAGAACCCCCAAACATTATATATATATTTTTTTTTTTTTTTTAGCAGAGACCCTAGGGAATAAAATAGCGGTTGTTGCAATATTTTATGTCACGCGGTATTTGCACAGCAGTCTTTCAAACGCAATAAAAAAAAAAAAAAAATACACTAATAAATTTAAAAAAAAAAAACTAAGCAGTAGTTAGCCCATTTTTTTTCGTCCAAAAGTTTTGATTACCTGTTTTTGTGTATTTATTTTTAAGATATAGTTTTTTTTTTTTTTTTTTTATACTTTTTTTTTAAAATCTAAATTCTACATACAAGTGAACTGATTGGAGGTTTGTTTTGTTTAATAAATGTTTAAATGTAAAAAATTTTCTGTATCACTTTAGGTTGCTTTCACACTGCAGCGGGCATGCGTTGATGGTAAAATGCTGCTAGTTTTAGCGGCGCTTTACCGTCATTTTAGCGGCGCTATTCGGCTGCTATCGCTCTTCCGAGGGGTTAGCTTGCGGGCGCTCTCCCGAGTCCTGTATCCGGTGTCCATAAGCCGCAATTGTCAGTTAAAGCAGCGCAGTGCTGAATCGCAGAAAATGCTCTGGTCAGGAAGGGGGTAAAATTTTCCGTGGCTGAAGTGGTTCAATTTGTGCAATTTCAGATGAAGTCACACAATTTCAAAGCTGCATTCAAAGGGAAAGAGTAAAGGATAAGTTCACCTTTTGCAACATGTTGCATCCATATTCAGGGTGTACCATGTTACATATTGCAACACCCACCAATGTATTCTCTAGGTCCTCTGCTTTAAAAAAAAAAAAAGTTTTGAGAGGTCTAAAAGTTTTCTAGCAAAAAAATAAAACATTAAAAGTTTGTCGCCATAAAGCCCCTTTTTTTGTTTTTAAAAGCCCCAGACATTCCTAAAAGCATCTCTACCTAATAAATCTCATCAACCCTTCATATATTTTCCATCATGGGAATTTTTTTTAAATTTAAATCAGGACCAGTAGATTGGGACCGCGACGTTTCGTGCCCTATGTGACTTTGGACCTCAAAGTTTCACCCCATGGTTTCCAAGGTCTACCATTCATATTTGTGCGACTTAAAGTTTGCATCGACTTTAAAGTAGTTCCTACACTACTTTGGTCTGACTTTCATGTGACATAGTTGAATCGTATCACAATGAAAATCGCATGATTTTGAAGTCACAGAAGTGTGAATAGTAGAGCTGCAACTAACGATTTTCATAATCGATTAGTTGGCCAATTATTGTTTTGATCAGTTAATATCCTTAAAAGTGTGGTGTGTACTTTAGTTAATATGTAAAGTTTAAAAAAAAGTCAATTTACCCTTAAAGTGGGGTTCCACCCAAAAAAACAAAAATACCTGAAAAATTGTAAAAAAAAAACAAAAAACATTTGAATATATATATATATTTTTTTCTTACCTCTAAATGCCTGTTGCTAGGGGGTCCCTCGTAGTCTGCCTATTCCTTTGCCTGGGCTGGTGACATCACTTCCCCCCCAGGCACAGGAAGGGCTCGGCTCTGCTCCCTCCCTCCTGTCAATCATCTGGGACCCATTACAGGTCCCAGGTGATTGAGCGGCCAATCACGGCGCCGCTCGCGCATGCGCAGTGGGTGCCAGGCTGTGAAGCCACAGCCCGGCGCCCACAGTTGAAATGCCGGCACTGACGAGCGGAGGGGGAGGGGGCGAGCGGGGCTTCGATCCCCCGCATCGCTGGACCCAGGGACAGGTGAGTGTCCAATTAAAAGTCAGCAGCTGTAGTATTTGTAGCTGCTGACTTTTAATTTTTTTTTTTTTTTTTTTTTTTAATAGAGCCCCTGGGTGGAACTCCTCTTTAAATATCTCAGTGGTAAATGTAAATAACCAACTATATAATTAGGGAGCAAAATCTCGAATCCACTCTGAGAATAACAAAAGGGCTATACTGTATATACTATTAGAGGTTGAATCTGGTAAATATCATCAGACTCAGAGATAACTTTATTTAAAAAAAAAAGTTAGACTGCTTTTTGCAGATTTGCAAACAGAACTGTAATATATTATATGCTGGCCATATAAAAGCAATGTTTTCCTTCAAAAATGTAATTTTAAGAACAAACGTTCGATTTTCTAATCGTTATCAACGTTCGTTTTCAACCATGGTGAAGGAAAAATTTTGGTCAAAGGAATTTTCAGACAGTGTATGTGGTTTTCGTTCAGAAGTTGCCGTATTTATCGGCGTATAACACGCACCCCAAGTTTAGGAGGGAAGTTTAGGGAAAAAAAACTTACATTTGAAGTGTCCATCTGCAGCCTTGCCCAGCCTTGCCCAGTGTCCATCTGCAGCCTTGCCCAGTGTCCATCTGCAGCCTTGCCCAAAATTGCAGCAATATCGTTTAATGACTGCGCCGATGAGATTTTTTAAATTATTGCCCCGCTCGTCTCGCAGTCCCGCCCATTGGCCCAGCTCCTATGATGGACACATCAGTGGTCCAATGGTGGGGCTAGGAGGCGGAACTGCGAGCGGAGCCTAGCCGAGCCTAGTACACTAGGCTTGATCTTTTTCGGCGACGCTCGCTCCTCTCCCACTCAGACAGCAGGGAGGCGGGACGGCGTCACTACGAGCGCAGCCGAGAAGAGCCCAGTGTACTGTGTACTCAAGTCTGCTCTTCTCGGTCTTTTTCGGCGGCTTTTCCCTTCACAAACAGCGGGGATCGGCGTATAACACGCACCCACGATTTTCCCCTGATTTTAAGGGGGAAAAAGTGCGTGTTATACGCCGATAAATACGGTACCTTCATAGTAAAACAGAACTGGTAGGTGGTACTGATTTGGGTGGGGGGGCACTGATGAGTGGCACTGAGGCCGGTGATTACCGGCTCTGCACAGCTGATCACAGGAGCCAGCACGGGAGGACATCTACTCCGATCTGTGATCAGCCGAGTCTCGTAGACACGCTGGTCAGAGTACGCCCTCGCGGCAAACTAGGTCCTCGCTGTAGCTGTCATTTGGCTATAGCACGGACGGTAAGAGGTTAATAATCGGACACTTGCCTGCCCTGGAGTATATTTGGTTTACCCTAATTTTCCATTTGCTAATAGTTTAACCTGATAGAACATTTTATATCTTGTGCAACCTTACACTCATGCGCCAGGTTGTAAAAGAGTCTGAATGGCGGAGGGGCCTGAACCATGTAACTCACTGGCTTGTTAGATTGCTTAGCTGTGTTTGACTAGCAAACAGACAGCCATGGCACATTAGTTATGCACCCCATGACTTGAGGGTTGATGAGCACAGAATCTATGCTTCATGTTACACTGTCCCTTCAATATTGGGTTTGTATCAGATGCTGTAGGTTCATTGCTCAAGAGTAGATGAAAGTAGAGTGGAGCATCGCTTGAAGTAACAAGTCCTTAGGGCATCAGTAGCCTGGCAGACCTCACCAATGATGGGAGGGAGATGCGTGCAGCCACGTGTTCTAAGGATTCTTGTCTGGCGCTGACTGCGGAGAACATGTCTGTTGAAACTACTTTTCTAATGTTAATCAGCCCCTTTTTTTTTTTTGCCGAAGTTCTTTGTGCAGTAATGAGTTTTAGACCACTAGGTACTCTTCATAGCAGGAACATTTATTGGGGTAGTTTGCCATGCTTTGCTTGCATTTGCTATTAAAAGCAAACATCGCCAGAAAATATCCATTTTATATAAGCAACCTTGGACTGTGGTTATCAGGTATTGGGATTTATCTGGTCTTTTTGAAACAACCCTTGGCAAAAGACACTCCCTTGCAGTGCAGGCTAAAATGAAAGCAAACTAATTTTAGTTTAGCTGAGACACAGCAGTGGCGCCATTGGCTCCTGTGGCTGTCAATCAAAGTCAGTCAGCCACTCAGGGGAGAGAGGGCGGGGACAGGACGGGGCTCCATGTCTAAATGGGCACACAGAGTTGGGACTTGGCTTCAGTGCGCCCATAGGAAGCTGCTGACTGTGGGGGCACTCCATAGGAGGGAGGGGCCAGGAGCAGCAAAGAGGGACCCGAGAAGAGGAGGATCGGGGCTGCTCTGTGCAAAACCAACTGCACAGAGGCAAGTATAATATGTTTGATAAAAAAAAAACAACAACAAAAAGACTTTACAATCACTTTAAAGCAAAACTCCGGGATCGGCAGAAAATCCCCTATTAGTACATCCCCCCCCCTTACACACACCACTAAACGGCTATTACATTTATGAAATTCCTTACCATTGGAGAGAAAATTCAAATTGAATTTTCAGGAAGTGTTCTCTGTAGTTAAAAAAAAATGCTGCGTGTATTCTGCCAAGGAGGAGCTGTTAGAACATTGATTGCATTGTTTCCTCTCCCCTCTCTTTACACCAGGGGTGCTCAACCTGTGGCCCTCCAGATGTTGCGGAACTACAAGTCTCATGAGGCATTGCAAGATTGTCAGTTGAACAAGCATGACTCCAAAAGGCAGAGGCATGATGCGATTAGTAGTTCTGCGAGACCTGGAGGGCCACAGATTGAACACCCATGCTTTACACTATCATCAAACTACATTTCCCTTCACGCCTTGCAAATTTCAATGAATGTGGGAGGTGCACTAGGCCTGTACATGTAAATGTCATCAAGCCCACATCAACATAAATCGTGTCCCTTATGCTGCTCAGCAGAAAGGATAGATAGGTTACAGCCCTATAAATGCAAAGCATGTCTGCTCTCCTCCTCCAGACACAACAGGAGATAAACATACTGCCCTTACTTGCTATATGTAATCTTTACTGAACTGTAGACACATACCCATAATTATATATTATACACACTGTACTCTGCTGTAATTCAGTATTTAGAATTCCTCCTTATGTTGCAACTTTGAGATCTTTCTAACAGCAATCAGTGCTTGTATGGTGTTTGTGAGAACATCCCTAGCCGTACCACAGAAAGAAAGAGATGAGACTTTCTGCTTTACATCGGCATTTGACACAAGTAAATGTCAGCATGAGAAAAAAAAAGTGCATCTCTAACTTGCTAATCGATAACACTGGGAGTGTTGCTGACAGGGAGGGGGAGCAGAGGAGGATGACACACTTCCTATGGGCGGCACAGACTGGGTGCTCCGCCCACTACAGCCAACAGGGTGGAAATAGAAATCCCTGCTCAGCTCGAGAGAACTACTGGTGGGCAGTGACAAGTTGCTGGCTGAGGGTACAACGGGAATAGCAGCCAGCGGTCTTACAAACAGGAAAACACTGGGCAATAATGTTTTTTTCAGCAGGCTATTGCAGAGGAACTACAGAGCTCAGAAGAACATAGGTGGCATAGTTGGTGAAGGTAGGAGATCAGCAACAAAGACATGGAAAGTTTTTCCCGGAGTTCTGCTTTAAGCATGTAGGGTGCGTCAAAACAAGATGTTTAAAGCCCATCTTTAAAGCGGCTACAGCATAAGTAGAGAATCTTGATCTGCCAGCACACTGCAGAGAAGGACCTTTTGCTTTCTTTGTGGAAGCAGTGGTCTATCTGCAGAGATCCAACGTGTTCTGCTTGGTCAACCTTGTAGCCTTGCAATCAGTAAAACTCATGCTCCCTAAATAAAGTGCTGTAAATTTGACTCGGCTTGTTCGACACTACTGCCATTACAGAAGGTCTTGAATTTTTTTGCAATGACTGTAAGTGTTCTCTAGATGAGTTGGTGACATCACCTTGCATCTCCTCCTTTTCCAATGAGAAAGTGCCTTGTTTTCATAAATACAAGATGTTCTGTTAATGGAGGCAGTTCGGAGAGTGACCCCCCCCCCCCCCCCCCCCACACACACACACACACACACACACCCCTGGTTACTAAGCAGAAAACTGCTCAGCAGTGAACCGGAAGATCGCTGCTATTGCTGTAAGTAGTGGTGACTACTACATTGAATTCTAGCTTGCACGGTGATTGCTTGGGTATGAAATGTACATAACTTGCATTGGTTAAAGTTGGACTAAAACCACTATCCATAAAAATCTCACCTGGTATTCAGCTTTTATTTAGCTTTGATTTTTTTTTTTTTACCTGCTTTGCTGTACTTTTTTTGATGTTTTAAAGATGTAAAAGTAATGCATAAGGGCCAGTGTGTGTCTATGTATATATGTGTGTTTAGGGTATCACAACTTCTATCTAAACCTATAAATGTAACGTTGCTGCTGAGCCCATGCAGGTTTAGCCCATTAAAATGCAGCTTGTATGTCTTTTTGTCCATTACATCTTAAAAAGCAATTGTCTTGGTGTGAACCTGGCTAAACCCATATAGTTTCTCATGTCAGTGCATTTTTATTGAAAATTCAGTAGCGATTGTAAGGATGTATTTCCTAGTTGGGAAATCCCTATGGCTGAAAGCGGTCATGTTTTTTTAGGAGCCTAGTCACCAAAGATTTTCAGCCCAATATTTAATGGCTTTCTGCATGAATTCTTGTTTGGCTGCATTTGATATCGCTGATCAGTGTGCACTAATTTTAGCATGTTAATACAGTGTTTGAGGGCTCTTCCTTTTTTATAATGGAGAAAGCCAATTTCGAACCAGAGCTGCTGAGTATTTACTGAAAGTGGTTGCTTGTGCAAGATATTGCTTTCCTTTTCAAGGAAATGAGTTCTTATGTGAAAATTCCTAAACCCCTCTTTTCGCAATCTTTTGAGTTTGCTGTTAACTAAATTAGTATAAATGGACTCTCCTTTCCTTTCTTAAGAGCGAGACAAAGAGAACCGTCATCGAAAACGTAGTCACAGTCGCTCTAGAAGCAGAGAGCGGAAACGGCGAAGTCGTAGTAGAGACAGACGAGTAAGAGAGCAGCGCAGTGGATCTAGGGATCGGAGGAGGCGTAGGTATGGAACATTTATGCTGCTTTATTACTTTTTGGGGGAAAAAAGTCTGTAAAATATGCAAGGGCTTATATGTGAAAAATCACCTCTGCCACTTAAAATCCCATGTTTACCATTCATACACTTATACAATTTTTTTTTTTTTAAACCCTGATTATTTGTGCTTTACATCTTTATTATTTCTTGATATAGATTACTTAATGGTATGCGAGTCCTAAAGCAGTATTGAACTCAAAACATTAACACATTTGCTGTGGTGGTTGCCTTAGCTTTTCTTTGTAATGCATTTCCCCCTATGTTTTCATCTGGTGATCTGGCCAGTAACAAAACTGTATTAGAGTGCCCCCTTTCTGAATGAAGAAGCAACAGACACCTTTTGGACAACAGCTTTAATCTGGTGGGAGGGGAGTGTTGAGATGTGCTAACAGATTTAGATATGTGTAAATTGAAGCCAAACCCCAGCTCCCACTTTAGGCATTTACAGCAACAGTTTGTTTCTTTTGGGATAAAGGTTTTACATAAAAGCTGTTCATTGTAAGCATCCCTCTCAGTGGTAAATTGTTTCTTTCTACCCTCTAACTGCTACATCTACAGGACATGTTCTGTTGAAAAAGAAGACTTGCCAGATCACCAGAAGAAAATAAAGTAAAGAAAACGAATGCCACTACTAAGAATTGGTAAGCTTCAATATGTTTGCCTTTGGGTTTAATGCCATGTTATTTCTTTCCCGTCTTTCCTTGGTTAGCCGGTCCCCCAGGCATGAAAAGAAAAAGAAGATTCGCAAATATTGGGATGTCCCTCCTCCAGGTTTTGAACATATCACTCCTATCCAGTATAAAGCCATGCAAGGTGAGTGTTGATTTTTGTATTTATTTAAGGATTCTGCTCTTGAACTTGTGGAAACTTGATTGAAGTAAATGTCTATGGGGTGTAATAAGTCAGAATTGGTAATTTGTTGACACTGCTTGTGGTCCCAGCATGCCTGCTCTTGTCACTACTTCCTTCTGTGGGAGCACATGTTTGCAGACAGAAGGACATCCCCAAGTGGCAGGGGCAGCAGGATCTGGAGGGTCTCTTAAGTGGGATGTTGAACTGCGTTGGCTTTCTGCCCATGTTTAGGTAGCCATGTTAATGTAATACATTTTAGCTTTTTGGTTTATGCATTTATCAGGTTTAATGGAGAGAAGTTTACTTGTACAGAGACTGACGCAATAGTCGGAGTTAAAGTTTACAGCAAGAAATGTTAATGTGTGGCTTTTAGTATTAGAAATATGTAATCATTTTTGATATTTGCAAGCTGTAGGTTCTGTTGATCATGGATACATTGTACAGACTGTAAAAATGTATTGATGTGATATATTTGCAAGATTGTGTCTAAAGACAAAAATTGTTGCTGGGCACATATAAGATTAAAATCAATTTTATGGGTCAAAATATGGCAGCACATCATTTGACAGTGCATGTGCCATATCTCTGCAGTTTGCCACATGTACTGTGCTTGCTCTGCTGCAATTTTATTGTGATCTGTAGAGCTCACCTCTGACATCTTGACCTTTAGGCAGAAAGTCCCAAAATGTTTTGTCGGTGCATGAATAGAGTGATATAGGAGAATATGCCCATCAGCCATAACCTTATGACCACCCATTGGCCCTTGTGTCAAAAAAACATATATCTAGGGAGAAGTATTTAAGAAGCACCCATATACACCCATATTCAGGGTGTAACATGTTACAAACGGACCGGCCCCCCAAAAAATTTTGTTTTGCTCTCTCAGGTCCACCCTCCTGGGCTGCTTGCGCTAATAAGGGTCTGTTATAAATTTGGGGGAGGGGATCACAGGTTTTTTTTTTTTTTTTCTTTCTTTCTTTTGTCGGCAATTGTCTTGTTTGTGTTCAGCTGTCAGCGGGGGGGGAAATGACCCGGTTGACAGCTTATGAGTCATTGGTTAACCTCCCTGGCGGTTTTCCCGAGTGTGGCTCGGGGTTAAAATTCAGGACCATTAGCAGTAACCCCGAGCCACACTCGGGAGTACATCGCAGGATCCTGGTGCCTCCTTACTTGCCTTGTCCCCGGGATCCCGCGATGTCACCCGCAGTGTCCGGGGGCTCCGTCCTCCTCCGAAGCCTCTCCTTGCCAGGCTCCGTTCCCTGCGAGCGTCGCGACGCATGGGGGCGGAGCCTGGTGGCAAATTCAAAAAAAGTAAAAATCATAACACATACAGCACTATAATATTACAGTAATGTATGAAATGATTTCACATCCCTTTTGTCCCCAGTGCTTTGGCCCATGCCCTGCATGCAGTTTTACATTATATACACTGTTCTTTCTGCCTGGAAACTGAAGATTGTCCATAGCAACCAAAAAGTGTCCCTTTTACGTCAAAAGTGGCTTTAGACCAGCTAGAAAACAGCAATAGTAAATTAGAACACTTGCAGAATTGAGCGATAGTGAATTGTGGGGAAATTTATTTTATTACTATTTTTTTTTATTAATTATTTATTTTTATTTATTTGTTTTTGTGTTTCAAACTTTATCATACCCGGGATATCTACTAGACTCTGGTTTGGACAGATTTAAGTGTGTTATTAAGATTTACAGACCTACAATATAAAACGCCAAATTTCCATGCAAAATAATTGTACCGCTTTTAGCACCTAAAACCCGAAATAATCATACCGCCAGGGAGGTTAAGGACGTGGTGGCCAGCTTGCTGGCTAGTTCCTTAGCAACCAACTAGTCTTCAAATAGGATTTTGAATTCTAATCGTTCCAAAAATTAGAAATTAGTTAGAAAACGGATGTAAAGATTGAAGTCCAGATCCGTTTTTCATCAGATTTTCTAACCAAAAAAGTGACTAAACGGATGAAGAAAACAGAACGCCTGTGTGAAAGGGGCCCATGGCTGTCTTAACCATGCATGTTTAAAGGAGAAGAGCTTTGACCCTACGTCTGCTGTTGGTCACATGAGTTCACTTAGTTCTGCACTCCTGTGACCCATTTTAAGCTGACAGCAGGCTAAAGCCTGCTGTCGGCCGATGTCAGTCTGTCCGGACTTTAATGTCGGGATCCACCTAGAAGCCTGACTGGCAGCTGGCTACAACTCTTGGCGCATCGCCAAGGGGCTGAGCCAGCCGCTCCTGCCCCTTGCAGTCTGATGCTCCAGTGACCGTTGGAGGGGCAGAGCAGGTACCGGCTGACCTACAGTCACCCGTTTGTCTGCTCACTGAAGACTGAGAATTGAGCGATCAGCAGTCTTTGATTGCTCAGTTCTTAGTCTAGGGTGGGGGACAGCTGCAGATGGGATCGGTGCTGCAGCCATCTAGGAGTAGGATTATTTTGATTCCCACACTTCTTTTTTTTAAAGCATGTGCGCTAACACAACTTCCTAAAGTGTAAAGAGGACCCAACTAACCGGAATGGTAGTTTTTGTTGGGACAGATTAAAAGTGTGTGACTGGTGGGGGTTTAGCTGATTGTACAGGTCTGGTCATGTACTTGATTTGTGAGTCTCCTTGTGAACATTGGCTGCCGAATTGTTAATAATTTTATTTCCCCCCCCGAACAGCTGCTGGTCAGATTCCTGCTACAGCTCTCCTTCCAACAATGACACCTGATGGACTTGCTGTTACACCCACACCTGTGCCTGTTGTGGGCAGCCAGATGACCAGACAGGCCCGTCGACTTTATGTTGGAAATATTCCCTTCGGAATAACAGAGGTACTGAGGCTTACTGTGCTAACAGCTGTATTTCTACAAACTGTTCCATTGATTTGAACTTGTATTGACCTTTTTACTTTAGCTGTACGTAAAGGCTGTCCACTGTAACTTGACACACTTTAACACTGTCTGGTTGACATCTACTAGTAGTACATACATTTTTGCCTAAACACCTAGCTGCTCTTTATTAGAGTGGAATGATATGCAAATTGGTAAGCCATTTTCACTTGGTTTCATGGAAGACATTTTAATGATGGATGACCGCACCTACACTTTTTTTATTTGGAATAGTTTAATAACTAAAATCTTGCACAACATGTTATGTAGCTCTACATCCCCTAGTTGGCCATTGCTTCACTGTTGCTACAAGATATGGAGTTGCTTGCTCAGGCCAATGTCCTTGGTAAACCAGGCTGGAAAAATCCCAGGATGCAGGTAACCAGCATGCCCTAAACAAAGTCTGTTAAAGCATTTACAAAAAATGAAGCAATCATGGATTGCCTTATAGCTCCTGGATTGGGCAGACTTGCTCATTGTTTGGTTTAAGTTGGTGTCTGTGAACCAGACCAATTGATGTAAGTATTTTGTAGGGGAAAAAGTGTGAAGTGGTAGAAGCCTGGAGGGGATAGAGCTACATTAATGTTTGTGCTATAAGCATTATTTTGTAATGCTCATGGGAAAGTGATATTTTTGGGTTGCACCATCATTTTTGTGGATCTGCAACAGATCCTTTTTAGCCCTGGTTCACATTGGTACGATTTGACATGTCAAATCAGCGGCAATTTCCGTCAATGGCACCGTCCTAATCAGTGCGACGCTGCATTCGCGGCACAGATTTCAAAAAGCACTACTGTTTGCGATTTCGGGCGGCGATTTACTTTGACATCTGTGCAGAAACCTGCACAGATGTCTCTGAAATCGCGGCCGAAATTGGGACTGACATGCGGGAGTGAAATCGTGAAAGTTCAGCTAAACTCACAAGGCTTTATTCCTGCACCTCAGTGTGAACTTGGGCTTAATGCCAGTTATGTTTTCAGCAATGCAATTAGCATTTGGAAAAAATCTGTCTGCGAGAAGGGACTGCTTGCAAATAAGCAATTTTTTTTTTCCCCCACAATATGAGTCTCAGTGTTTACTCTTTTTACTTCTGGAAATGGTAACATTACAGACATCAAAGGGAAAATGTACCAAATGGCCCTGCAATCTCCTTGTAATGCCTTTTGTTTCAAAGTTTGACCGAAATAAGGCTGCGGTTAGTTTGGTGTTTGCAGAAATTGGTTGTTAGTTTATAAAACCTTTTTTCCTTACGCAAACTTTGAATAAAAACCCTTTTCTATTTTGAAAAAACAAGATCAAAAAGTTGTTTCCATTTCTTTTCAAAGTGAAAATTGTGGGGCTGAAATCCCTTCGTAGCAAAATAAGTTTGCTACCATCATGCAAGGCAAGTAGGACATTCTAGATCTTACAAATGCTCTCTCCTTTTACTGTAAGCAGATAAATCGTACAACCTATCTTTCATATTTTTTTTTCTCCCCCTTACAGGAAGCAATGATGGACTTCTTTAACGCTCAAATGCGCCTTGGTGGATTAACACAAGCTCCTGGAAACCCTGTCCTTGCAGTGCAGATCAACCAAGACAAAAACTTTGCATTCTTGGAGGTGTGTGTGTGTGTGTGTGTGTGTGTGTATGTGTATATATATATATATGTGTATGTATGTATGTGTATGTGTATATTTATATATATATATATATATATATATATATATATTATAATATATATTGTTTTTAAATGACTAAAATGTCGTCCGTTGATTTTCTGTGCAGTTCCGATCTGTTGATGAGACCACACAGGCAATGGCATTTGATGGCATAATTTTCCAAGGACAGTCGTTAAAGATTCGCCGTCCGCACGATTATCAACCCTTGCCTGGCATGTCTGAAAATCCATCTGTGTATGTGCCAGGTAAGATTTCATCAATATTGCTTGTCTAATAAAAAAAAAAAAAAAAATGTACTAGTGTACAATGTTTTACATTTCAATTCCCCCACAAATATTCTGTTAAATTTCAGTTTGCTTTAGCACAGTGCTTTTTCTGTAGCAGTCAATGATCATTTGGTTAATTTAGGCATTCAGCAATAACATTGTTTATTTTCTGGCAGAGCACAGTGCGTATTTTATTACAGAGTTTGCAGTTCCTTCCAGGACTTCTGAACTGACAAAAGCCATAGATGGAAAATGTCCTTTGTGTAAAAGAGAATGGATCTTGCGCCATATTAAGTGGGTTTTTTCTCTCCAAATATCATTCCTTTCTTAACAGGGGTGGTATCCACCGTTGTTCCAGACTCTGCACACAAGCTTTTCATTGGAGGTTTACCCAACTATCTGAATGATGACCAGGTAACCATGGCGTCATTAAGCCTATGGGTTGGTAATTTCAGGCTTACTTATTTGTTGTTTTTCATACGTGGGAATGTTTGAATTTGGCGGCCTTTTCCCAATCACTGTGGTCCAGATCTGAAGGCGACCACTTTAATGATAGTGTTCCATCTCGTCTGACTTCTCTATTGGCTTGCCCTTATAGAAGTCATAAAGCAGAATGGACACAGTTCTACAGGATTTTTCCTGCATAACTGGTAAACAGTAGCAATATGGCAACATAGTTTGTACTGTTTCTACTGTTGCAGCAGTTAAACGTCAAGGGTTTGGGGTTCCAGTGCAAAAAGGGGCACTTCATTTCCAAATTGTTTTGGGTGGGTGTGTAAACTAACGTTTTATTTTTGCAGCTAAACAATTTAATCTTTGTTTTTTCATAAGAACAAAGTTACAGATGGTAACAAAAAATGTTGTGTATGTAAACTTGATCTATTTTTCAGCGTGCTTGGAGTCATGGATCATTGTATACAGTTTCCTGCGCAAACTATTTCTTGAGTCTTTTGCGCACTACCTGACAGCACTAAGCGATTGCGTTGTCGGACTGCTGTGTAGGCACCTTTTTAATTTGCCTTTGGGTGTTCTATCGGATAAACAACCTAAAGGCCAACTGAAAGTGCTTGTACTGCAGGCTGACATCAGGATCTCAAGGTTAAAACAAACTATTTCCTTAACTACAGTGAGACGTGACATTGACTAAACATACTGTAAAATAGATATTGGCGTTTACATGCATTGTAATTGAAGTGGTGGTTTTCCAGTCCATACCATTGCAGTAGCTGTATTGCCCAGGTACAAGTGTTGTAGGGCCAGTTCACACCACATGCAGTCCAGTGCCTTTTTGTTCTACGTCAAAAAAGCATGGAAAGTAGGTTATATGGTTTCCGATGGCATAGTTCACACCAGTGCGGTCAGTTCCAGGAAAAAATGTAGAACATGCTGCATTTTTCCTGCACTGTGCTAAAAGGCATCAAAAACGCACTGGACCTTATTATAGTGGGCAAGAAAAAACAGGAAAAAAAGAAACACCTGGAATGCATCCAGAAAAACACGGAAGGCATTGAAAATGCACATGCAGAATAGGGGTGCGCATCTTCACTGGTCTCGCGATTTGATTACGATTATCTGGTCAACGATTCGATTCCGCGATGCATCACGATTGCCGACGAGCTCCTACTTCCACTTGGGCCGTCTAGATGGCCCTTCCACCCTGCAATCTTCTGGGACACATCACAGTTCCCAAAAGATTGCCCGGCTATGCAGGACAGCGCAGTGAGACATGCGCACCCCAGCTGCAAGCTGTCACAGCCGGATGCCCACAGTAGTATTGCCAGCGCTGTGGACAGACGGGGGAGAGAATGGAGGGTTTGGGTGACCACGTCGCTGGATTGTGGGACAGGTGAGTGTTTTTTTTGTTTCTATTAAAAGTCAGAAGATACTTTTTTTTTAAATTTTTTTTTTTTTTTTTTTTTTTTTGTTTTTTTTTTGTTTTGTTTTTGTAGCTGCTGACTTTTAATAAACAAATTGACTGGAACTCCTCTTTGATTTAAAAATAACCTCACTCCCTTAAAAAGTGCACTACAGGGTACAGGCATTCACACACACTGCTGCTGGGAGGTCAGGAGGGATTACAATCCACAGCTGACAAACAGCCCTGTGACGTTACCTGTACTGTCTCTGTGCTGACCAGTGGCAGCTGGTGCTCAAAATTTTTGGGGGGTGCAAACAAACTGAAAAATACTGAACCTCCCCCGTCAAACACAGCCTCACTGTGCCCCTTAAACGCAGCCATCACTTCACTAACCCCCCCCCCCCACCCAGTGCACGGGCCACCACTGGTGATGACAGCTCCTTGGCATTCCTGTTTTCACCTTCCAGCACACTAGGAGTTAACAGTGGAATGTGCAAAGGGAAGCCCAGGGACCTGTCAGCACGGAGCGTGAGGTGTAAGGGTACAAACACATTTGTACTCTACTTACTGTTGTTAAAATTACTTTCTTTTAATAAATGCCATGTTACAATGAATGATGTGCCCCGCTGTATGTGCTTTTTAAAAAAATGTCACTTCATACCGAATTTCACAGTAGTACAATACATCCCGCTCATGTGACTCCTGACGTCTCCTGAGTCCTGACCTCAGCGGGGAATTCAGTCCCCCCCGCCTCTCTTCTGATATGATAGCTATAGTCAGCGGGCGGGGCTGAGAATTCCCCCGCTGACGTCAGGACTCGTAAGACGTGAGAGGAGAGAGGCGGGACGGGCCGGGAGTCGCATCGGGATGTATTGTACTACTGTGAAATTCGGTATGAAGTGACATTTTTTAAAAAAGCACATACAGTGGGGCACATCATTCATTGTAACATGGCATTTATTAAAAGAAAGTAATTTTAAAAATACACTCAGCACTTTCCTGGGCGGGGCAAGTCGGGATGGCGTCACCCGCAATTGATTTTCTGGTCCTTATACATCGATGCCGCATTGGGGACACCTGAATCGTGATGCAACAATTAAGTTCAGCACCCCTAATGCAGAAACTCATCCGCTCAAATGCTTTTTTTGTGGCGTGAACTGGCCCTAACAACGGAATGTCCGTGTCTCTTGTAGGAGATGTTTGTAAAAGCTTTTTTTCTGATGCCTACCATTTAACGCTTTTACGGCTGCCACCATGAAGTATTATGGTGTTGCAGTAACCAGTTATTAAAAAACACAAAAAAAAACAGCACTAGCAATTAGAGGCAGCTTCAAGCTCTCAAATAGAAGTGATTTCATGTATGAGCACTTCTGGTTCAGAGCTTTCAGATTATGTCTGCTATGGCCTGGAAAACAGAAGATGGGGCAGTGATTGTCCTTAATCTGCCATGAACAGAGAGAAGCATTAGAGGGCAAATAGACCCCTGCTGTTTCGATCAAGATTACCTGCCACTCCATACATGCCATCACACAGGCGTTTATCGCTCCCTTTGTGATAGCAATAGTTAAGTGGGAAATTTTATAAACCTTTTTTTATTTAAAAAAAAAAAAAGACAATAGAATACGCCCCCACGCAGACAAGTGTGTGACGCACATGGGTATGTAATTGATTGTTGCGCAAAACAATTAAGTATTGCTACTCACATTAGAGTGAGGAATAATTTTAGGGCTGTAATTCTATAAGTGAATCTAAGTTGGTGAGATGTAGACAGTTTTGGGCATCATAGTTTGTTGGTGATAAGCAGTCACACACCTTTGACATATTTGGTGTCCATTTACTCATCTTTACCTAACAGAAAAATTGAATATATATATGTGTGCGCGCACAAAAATTTAATTTCAAGTGATTTTTTTTTTCATGTAAAACACATTTCAACATTTTATAAAGAAAAAAAATGGCTGCTAAAGTGGTTGTAAACATCAGACATATAAGCAAAGCCTAGCCCTCTGTGTTGTGTACTAGTCAACATCTAGATCACTAAGTATCATCTCTGTCTGCTTCATTCCTCTACCATCATGAATCCTTACTGACACCAAGAAAAATGGTGACAGCAGAGGGATCTCCAGCTGATTGACAGCCTCAGCTATGCTCCTGTGTGAAGGGGGGTATGTCCCCTCCCTCCAGTCAGCTTTGAGCGCTCTTGTCACAGAGCTCTACAGAGTAACTTCAGCTAAACCCCCTGCCCCTTTTTTTTTTTTTTTTTTTTTTTTTTATTTGACTGCTCAGACAAGCCTTAAATATTCTGAACCTTCAATGGCTGTAGGGAAGAGTAAAAAGCTGCTTAACAGGTACAACTTATGTTAAGAGTATTTGTTTAATTGTGGTGTCACCTGAAGCCAGTCACTTCACTGATTATATGTAAAGGTTTACAACCACTTTTAAATACTGCCCTTACATTTGTTAATTGGTAAAAAGTGTGACACCTTGAGGTGAATCTGTCCCCTGATCATGCACGCTAAAGTATTTCCATTTTTTTTCATCCATTGGTGCAAGAAAACCTTCATCTTGGGGCTATACTGCTGCCTACAGGAGAATTTGTCGTTTTCCTAAGTTCTGCCTTTAATCCATACTCTTCTCTAAATAGCTGCTTTAGCTGGTCTTTTTGATTGCAGCTCTCTAGCGCAGATGTTTTTTTGGAGCTCTGATCTCTTTTGGACCGGACATTGCAGGAAAAACCTGTGTTCCCAGTAATGCACTTTCCAGCCATGGACCATTTTCCAGGTCCATAACTGTTGACAAAGCTTTAGCGCTTGTCCGGTTTCTGAAGACTCAGGCTGTGAGCAGGCTTCCACTGTGATGAGTGATTAAAGTTGAAGTTTAGTCTAAAACTATCTACT
The DNA here is from genome assembly GCA_037952925.1 of Lithobates clamitans. Classification (NCBI taxonomy): domain Eukaryota; kingdom Metazoa; phylum Chordata; class Amphibia; order Anura; family Ranidae; genus Lithobates; species Lithobates clamitans. Next base: position 8,134,017 of record JBBGZY010001072.1, read on the forward strand.
AGCAGCCAAATTCGAAGACTAACCTATCTAGCCCTGTGAAGCAAAAATCGATATACTTACCTTTTCTGAAGCCGATCCAGTCTGGTCTCCACCAACTGATGCTGTGTGCAGGAGACAGCAGTCAACATCTGGCATGTGACGTCACCCGTAGAGTTACTATGTAACTTCTGTTGTTGGCTGCCTCTTCTGCACACTCCCACACACAAGCCGCCACTGACAGCTCAACATGGGAAGGAGCCGGCTTCAGAAAAGGTATGTATAGGTTTTCTTTTTTTTTCTTTACAGGGCAAGATAGGTTAGTGTTAGAATGTGGCTGCGAGTAGATTTAGGATGAGTTGGTTTTAAGCTGACCTTCTACTTTAATGCTGAGCGGTTTGTGCGCTGATCTCATCTGCTGGGTGGAGTTTGATGCATGCTCAATGTCCTGGCAGTATCCTCTGCTGCTGATTCAGCATTGCAGAGTCAAGTGGCATTTCAGTCTTCGGTCTGTTACTGCGTACAGTGCCATTCATCCCTTTATTTTCTACAGCCATCTGGGTTTCAGTACCTGAGCCTTGTGTTGCCAAACTGCCATACAGTTGCAACATGTCCCAGTCTAATTATGGGGACAGGAGATAGTGCCTCCAGGTAACACCCTACTAACAACTTTGGCACCGTTTTCTGCATGTTTCCTAAAGCAGCTGTCTGCAGCTTGAAATTACATTGCCCCTCAACCTTCTGTAACTGTGTTGTTGCTGGTTTCTTTGCCCTCTTGGCTCAGATCATAAAACCCTGCATGACTGTAAAGCTCTAAATTGCCTAATTTTGCCACCTCTGACCAGAGGCCACAAACTTGCAACTGTGCCTTCTCCTGCAGATTCTGCATTTGATCAAGGCTTTGGCAGCCTCTGAGCCACCTGAGTCAGTCCTCTGCCATTATTGCCAAAATTTAGAGATGGCTTTATTCGCTGGTGTATTGTGCACCACTCTGAAACTAGAAGATTAGCCTGATTCATCTAACAGTGCTATTCCCAGTATTTATTCTCTCAGAGCCTTTAATATTGGGTTGTACTTGTGGTAATATACACTGTTCTGGTACGTTACACATTCCTTAGTCCCCAGGAGCATGCAAGATGGCTAAATGCAGTGGGACCATGGAATATGAACATAGCCTCACTTTAACAGGAACAGCAAGAAGAAAAAATTGAGGTGGCGGGGAGTGATATATGGGACTTTTCGAGGTAAAGCATACTGAATAAGTGTGTTTTTTTTTTTTTTTTTTTTTTTGAGGTATGTGCAATAACTTTCCCATATCTGTGCCCCCCCCAATATTCTGGATGAGTGAGAACAGGGGGCACCTTTTGGACAGCAGCATTGTTAGTTTGGGGAAAAGTGTTAGATGAACTAGCACATAAGTACACTAAGAAATTTAAGCCAAATTTCAGCTAATACTTTATAAGTAGTTACAAACTTGTTTTTCCTTTTGGAATAAAGCTTTTACATAATTGAAATCTGATAGTCTTAACCTCCCCTGCCATTGGTAAATGGTTTGTCTCCTTTCTGTAACTGATGCATCTTGCAAGAGAACTTGTTCTTTAAAAAAAAATCAAGACTTTCTGGCTGCATCACCAGATGAAAAAAGCATAAAAAAACCAAAGCAGCCACATCTAAGAAATGGTAAGCTGCAATATGTTTTTCTTTGGGTTTAATATATTATAGGGCTGGGTTCACACTTAAATCAGATGCTCCTCACAGCAGGGGTCCAGTGCGTCCGAATTTTTGCCTGAATTCGGGCCTGAAACAGCCAAAGACGCACAGGACCCCTGTGAAATCCACTCTGCAGCCGCCACGGAGATGCACAAACCGGCTCTATTGAGAGTCGGAATCCAGCATACAATTCACACTAGTGTGAACCCAGCCTAAAGTGTTTGGACTGCAGAACATGCATCTAAAAATAAGAGCTCTGTCTCTTCTGTTTGTTAACCTTTGTGTACACTTGAATAGCTTGCATCGCAGGCAAATGGGTGAGGTTTCTAAGGGCTGCAAGCATTCCCTGCCTTCACCTCCTATGTCATGGCACAGATGAGCAGAACTCCTTTGAGCCCCCTTGGGCCTTCTAGACTGACGTGCCTCTGCCCCAATTTCTGTAGTAGTTTTTTTAGGGGATTTAGCCCAACCTAGTCACAAATGCAAAGGGGGCACCTTGGCCCCATCTTTGGTCTCAAAGCACTAAATATCTTCAAGTTTAGAAATTCTACACGGAATAGATCAGGTCTGTCTCAATTCAACAAAGACCTTTTTGGTTTCTGTACACAGTAAGGACGTGTATCTGCCTCTTTCCTGTGTTTTTGCTATGGTTACCCTACATTACAAGTTCGTGGGCCTGCTCTTCAGCCTCTCGTTTGCACCTTGGATGTTCACCAAGGTGATGGCCCAATTTCTCGCCCTGCTGTACTCTCGTGGCATCTCTGTTGTGTGAACTTAGATGATTTCCTTTTGGGGGATCAGTTGGTGCAGACTGTCAGACATGGTTTGTAGTGTGTAGTCCTGGACACAGCAGGCCTGGAAATTTCTCCCACTGAAGAGACTTAGACTATGTTCTCAGAATTGAATTCTCCAGTCCTCTGATGGTAGCCTCCCTTTTTGCGGCAGACGCCGCATTGTGTTGTCATGCTAGTCCGTGGAAAGATGGTTTCAAATGGCACCAAGGACCATGTTCTCCCTGTCTTGGTGGATCAGGAATCTGGTTTTGGATTCTAAGGTACTTCCACTTGTCACTTGGAAGCTCCTCACTATGAATGCCATCCTGAGGAAGCGTCCAAGGCGCTCTCTGTACTGGGGAGTTGTCATGGGAGGATTCTCTTGTCCCAATTAAACATCTTGGAGCTTTAGGCAATTTTGCTGTGCTTGCAACACTGGACTTTTCTGCTGGAGAGTCATCTGATTTCTGATAGTCAGTGTGCAGCAACAGTGGTGCACATCAACCATTAGGGAGGAACCAGAAATCGCAAGGTAGATCAGATCCGGTCTTGGACAGAACTTTATCTTTTCAACCTTGTTTTGCTCTTTTTATATCCTAGGTATAAATGGCAGTCACACTTATTTGCTGGCAATTTCTTGATGTGGTTTCTCTACCCAGAGATGTTCCAGGATCTGTTTAACAGATTGGGGATGCTATATGTGGATTTTCTGGCCTCCAGGTTGAACCACAAACTGGTGGGTTTTACTTTCTCTTTATTTCCCTGCAAAGATAAAGCATAATGGGCTACTATGCATCGCATAGTAGCCCTTTATGTGTCACTTACCTGACACCGAAGCCCGCGATGTCTCCACTAGCTGGGAGCGTCCATCTTCACACCCCTCTTCCTTCCGGGACTGGTCAGTGTCACGTGACATCACTCCCGCGCATGCGTATGGGAGCCACCAGTCACAGCATGACCCCTATTGGAAACGGCACGATATGCCCTTTTCTAAATTGGCGCATGCTGGCAAATGGGCACACGCGTCCCCACAGTACACCGTGTACAGTTACGGCGATTTGTGCAGCCGAGCCAACCTGCTGCAGTATAACTGTGGCGGCTGGTCGGCAATCGGTTAGGGCAAGTTTACCTTTACAGACAAAACGTACAAAGTCAAAATAGTTCGAACAGGTGGAGATTTATACAGGAGATTCCCAGTACAAAAAGGTAAGGATAGAGATGCCAACGGTCTCTTAAACAAGAGAAAAAAAAATCTGACCTTTCGGACTTTATGTACACTGAGAGCAACTAAACTTGAGTTCCATAAAAGCCTATGTATCCATGTACATATAGGCTTTAAGCAGAGTTTAGAAGCTGCCGCGGTTAGATTAGCTTCAACCTCCTCCTGAACGCAGAAGAACAACATTCAGGATAGGAACATTTTGACCGCCGGGCATGGAAAACTGCAAAGCAGCAACACAATTTTGCGCAATTTTGGAAACTCAGCCTGCTCTCCAATGATCAGACTTGTCCTGACTTGCCCCCACTGCACAGCCATTCACTGGAACGATCAGTGTCCTGCTTTTTTTTTGTTTTTGTTTTTTTGTTTTTTAAATAAGAGACAAAAAGGCATTTTTGTTTTAATCTATACAGTTACACAAATGTTTTGCCTTTCATTCCTATTTCAAATGGAATGGGTTGTTTTGAAAGATGATCGTTTACAACCACTTTAAAGCCAGCAACCCTAGTCAAGAAGACAGACAACCTGGTACTGTAGATCTGATGGAGCATCCACCAGGACTCTTAAGGGCCAGTTCACACCACATACAGTGAAGGGATTTTTTTTTTTTTTTTTTTGGATATGCAGAAAAAAATGGCATAGCGCTAAAAACAAGCATGCAGAAAATGCATCCTGAACAGATCTGAAGGATCTTTTTGTGGTGTGATGTGGCCCTTAGAGGTCAGAGTTTCATATATGTCTGGGTAAACCAGGAGCAATAAGGATCACCAGAGTGCCCTCCATCTTGATCCTTTGAAGCAGGCAAGGATCTTTCAGGGTCACTAAGGCATCCTAGCAGGGGTGCTCAAACTTTTGAAGAGCAAATACCACTTAATTGATTTGGTAACTGGTTGCGGGCAGCAGTGAACTATGGGGGTTTTACTGTCCCCAGAACAGTAAAAACAGGCCCTTACTGTCCTGAGCCTCCTATAATGGCTGTTTTCACGTCAATGTGCTGCGGTTTACCTGCACCGCACCTGTGGCTCTCCTGCAGGTTAGCTGCACTGAGCCATAGACTTCTATTGTATCTTGCGGCTGTGGTGCATTTCCTGAAAGCACACCAAAACTCCCACATTCAGAAGTTTTGGTGTGCTTTTAGAAAGCGCACCAAACCCTGCAGGATATAAATAGAAGTCTATAGCTCAGTGCAGTTAATCTGCAGGCACATTATGGGGCACCTGCTGATCAGTGTAAAAGCAGCCCAATAACCCTTTTTAATAAGTGCTAACATGCCCATTTCAAAAGTGCAGTGTATGTGATGTTTAATACATTGCTCTCCAGGCTGCTAGAAAGGTCCCTGGGCGAAGTGCATGGACATGCACTTACCTGGTTTGAGGTCGCAGCCCACGTCAGAGGGCTCCGTAGGCAACGGGTTGAGCACCCCTGCGCTAGGTGATCACCGTACTTTAAGAAAAACCTGTCCAGTGTTTACTTCCTCTTTAAGGAGTGTGTATTGGACAATTTTTAAAGGTGGGTTTTTTTTTTTTTCATTAGATAGAAAAAAATGAATGTTCTAACCTGTCAGGTGTGTGGGTTTAATTTTTTTTCTTATGGCAACATAGTATTGGGGGGGATTTTTAAACTATCCTTGAATTTAAATAGAACAATATGCAAATAGTTAACTTTCTGTTGTCTACGTACAGGTGCGCTTTGAGTTTATATACATAGGTAGTGATAGCAAAATTGCACCCAGACTTTATTCTAGGCTGTATTTTGCCAGAATTTCAGTCTCTGTACCTGCAGTGGAAAAAAGTCAAACTTTTGAGTGCCTGGAACATTTTGCCTGGAACATTTGGCATGGCCTATATTTTGTACTGTGTTTTTCAGAACAATCGTTACCCTGAGCAGCATTTTTTAGGTTCTGTTTGTGGGTGGTTCAGCAGGCCTAAGGAATGCACATTAAGCACTTTTTTACATATGAGGCATAAAATGCAAGATTTTCAAGATCTCAATGTGATACTTTCTAAAGAAATTATGTACAGAAATATAGATAGATAGATAGATAGATATAGATATATATATATATATATTCTCATACACCTTTCCTAAGAAAGTGTTAATCCCCATTGCTGACTTTCCTCTGAAAATGCTTGTTGCTTGGCTGTTTTGCTAATGCACTGGATTTAACAATGAGCCGCCAGATTAGGTCAAGTATGCATATGAGTAAAATCTTTTATTTTTATCTGCATACTTTTGGATTTGTGAAACCATTGACTGCTTAGCAGTCAGACAACTACCATGCTAAATAGAAGTGATGGCACCCCCATGTTTCTCACAGCAGAGGAATAATTTTAATGTAGAAGTGGACAGAACAGCCTCACTGGAGAAATGTATAAGCAGAAAGGGTCACCTTAATCTTGTGTATACATACATTTTCTCTTGTCCTATGGAAAAATATATCTTTTTTTTTTTTCTTGTGATCTTGCTCCTGAATCTTAAATCTTGGGGTATAAAACATCGTCACTTTGAAAAGTTGAATCTGAAGAATTTTTTTTCCTTTCAGTACTTATAGCAAAACAGAAAATAGCATGTATGCATTGTGAATGTAAATAAAATTGAGCCAGTTGGATTTTCTTTCTTACTTTTTAAACTAAAAAAGCCTTTTAAATACATGGGATTTCTCTACTGGACAAAGTCTATGTTCTGTAGATTGTCTAGGAAGCATTTAGCTTCACCTCCTTTCAGGCTGTTTGGCAGTACATTTTTTTTCATTACCCCCCTAGCAGGTGTCTATACATGTGTACTGTGTATAAATCATGCATTGTGTAATACCTGAATGCAAACGATGGGCCATTTTGTATACAATTTTGTTTCCGAATGCTCGGTTGTCCTTTTTATTGCAGGTCCTTTGCTCATAAATATATTGAAATTGTACCTATTGGGGGGGCGTAAGGGGGAGAAATGGCTAATGGGCACTGTCGAAACTGGTATCAGCCTGCTGCTGTAGCCTTCAAAAAAAAGTTATCCCTACTTTCTAACGTTCTGTACTTGCACAGGTTTTAATTTTTTTTTTTTTAATTAAAAAAAATAATCTAATGGTTTATGTTTGGAGTTGGGATCGATGTGTGGTTTATTTTATTTTTTTAATCCGTACAGTTTCAATTAGTACTCTATTACTTGTGATACTTTATTTTTCTCCTGTATACTTTACTATTATATTTATTTTTTTCCCCTTTTGTGTAATCTAAAATATGCTATAAACTGAACTGTTGTGCATTTTTCCTTTTTTTTTTTTTTATGTTCTTTTTTTTTTATTTATTTTTTTAATATGTAGAGGTGAACCATTAATAATTTCAGGTATGTTCCTTTTTAATCTTTTGAATAATTGTCTTAACAGGTTAAAGAGTTGCTTACATCTTTTGGACCTTTGAAAGCCTTTAATTTGGTAAAAGACAGTGCTACAGGTCTTTCTAAGGGATATGCTTTCTGTGAATATGTGGACATCAATGTCACAGATCAGGTAGGAATCCTTTGTCAATGTTGTGAAGTATGGAATAAGAAAAAACAATTGCATGGGTTTTAGGTGATTTGTGTAGTGATATGAACCAATCACAACTGGTCTTTTGTAATCTCTGTAATTGAACTATGATAGTGCAGTCTTGCCTTTTTATTTTGTAATGAACTTGCATTCTCTTCCTCGAAGTGTTGTATTCATGTTGTTTGGGCTGGATGCCCCAACAAAGACTGTCCTATATTCTGCCTGAGCACAATGCTTGACAACCCATGAAATTGTCGGTGTTGTGAGAATGACATGAAAGAAACCAAATAACAGACAGAAGTGTCAGTTTTCAGAACTGAGCTGCATTAAGAATATAGGATTGCCTCTCTGTAGACTAAAACCCCGTATGTACGCGCCAAATGTCGGGAGACATCGGGCGGTTTAAAAAAAAAAAAAAAAAAAACGCCCAACATTTAGGCCCATGTGTGTGCCACCCTGTCCGGCTGCAGCTGGCCATTTTGGCCGACTTCTGTCAGACGAGCATGCTAAAAAAACAGCAGCTGTGACAGACTCCCAATCAGCGCCCTTAGTGTTGTTTTTTTGTATTTTTTAAAGGTTTAGTGCGCACACGGGCATTCATTTTGTTGAATTCTGCAAGTTTCAATGTCGTAGAAATATGTTCTTGTGCAGTATTCAGCACATTACACTTATCATTGTACTGACCTGTTTCTTGAGTTAATTCTCAGACTCGTGTTGGTGCAGAGTTTGTTACTTTGTGACAAAGCTTGCACTGGTGGCAAATGTAAAAGTGGTGATTCTAAACATTGTGCAAGTACATTGGCTACATTCAATCAGTACTTAGTCTTTTAGGGTAATAAACTAATTTGTGACATTACTGTAAATTTATTTTTTGAATCAAGCTATGTTCACAGCTTTCAACTTAACTGCCTCCTTTTATTTTCAAGGCTATTGCTGGTCTTAATGGAATGCAACTGGGGGACAAAAAGCTTCTTGTACAAAGAGCAAGTGTTGGAGCAAAGAATGCAACATTGGTAAGGCCTTAACTTTTTGTATTCATCTTACAGATATGTGCTTTGATAGAGGAATCAGAAGCTTCTGCAGCTAATTTAAAACGGCCATGCTGATTTTCTAAACGCTGATTAGTGGCCTGCTCAGCATGTGGCATGCTGGCTTAAAGCCGTATTTAAAACTTAAAATATTTTAATATGTATCGGCTTACATCCTTAAAGCGGAGTTCCACCCAAAAGTGGAACTTTTACTGATCTGCTTCCTCTCTGGTGCCACATTTGGCACCTTTCCGGGGGGGGGGGGGGGGGGGAGAGAGAAACGGGTACCTGTTTTTGCCAGGTACCCTTCCCCACTTCCGGGAGACGGCGCTTACGATTTCCCCTACGATGAATAGCGGCGACAGCACCCGACAGCCGATCAAAAATTGGGGTGCCAACATTGTCTGCTCCCTGGATAGGCAAGTTTCTTTTTATATTGAAAGTCAGCAGCTACAGTATTTGTAGCTACTGACTTTTTAAAAAAAAATTATTTTCTCTTCCCCAGACGGAACACTGCTTTAAATTTGTAGTGGCTACGTTAGGGTTTTTTTTTTTTTTTTTTTGCCTTTTTCCTTTCATCTGACCTAACCAGTAAGAAACTTCTCTTGGTGTCTCCAGTCCACTGGAGAAGTAGTGTGCATACACTTTTGGACTACAGCATAGTCAGTCTGGGGAGAGGGTTGTTCTTAGATGGACTTAATTACTGAATTACTACAGCTAGAAGTTTTCAAGCAGTTAGTGGTATTAAACTCAAAATTGCTGACAGGCAGGGTTTTATGACAGAAAAGACTCTAATGGTCTCTGTCATGTTTGATGGCATGACTCCTGTGCACATGTACAGGAATGTCATCGTTCAGTTCTTGGTCTTTGAGTCGGTGGGGTGCAGCTGGGATCAGTGCTGACGCCATATACGTGGGTATGAGTTGCTTTTTTTTTTTTTTTTAAAGCCATACTATTATTGCAGGGAATGCATTTTATTTTTGAAAATTTTATATTGATATTATATTATTGCAGGTAAAAGTTTTTGGCTTTAGAGCCACATGCGCTATTACTTTCGGCTTCGCACATAGTGTGTGTCAATCTAACTAATCTATTTATCCCCAATTCCAAGAAAAAGTTGGAACGCTGTGTAAAATTGCAGTAAGACCAGAATGCATTGATTTTTCCAATCTCATAAACCCATATTTTAGAAAATTGAAAACCATATCAAATGTTTAACTTGACATGTACCACTTTAAGAGAAAAATAAGGCAGTTTTTAAATTGATGGCAGCAACATGGAAGAACATTTTGCAAATATGTTGATTGGCAACAGGTCAGTAACATACATGACTGTATAAAAAGAGCATCTTAGACCCCATACACACTATTAGATTTTCTGCAGATTTTTGTCTTCAGATTTACCTAAACCATGTAGAACAAGGGCCTGCCTGATTGCAAACAGATCGAAACTTTAAGGTTTGACCTAATATTTGGTTTTGGGAAAAATCTGAAAACAAATCTGCAGAAAACCTAATAGTGTGTGTGGGGTCTAAAGCTGGCCATACACCATATAATTTTCTTATTCAATTTCTTTTAGATTTACCTTCAACTGTGTAGTACAAGGGCCTGCCTGAAAGTGTTTAGATTTGACCTCACATTATATGGTTTTGGTAAATCTAAAGGAAATCTATAGAAGAAAATTGTATAATGCATGGCCAACCTTTGCGTTTATTTACTAAAACTGAAGAGTGCAATATCTCTGGTGCAGCTCTGCATGGAAACCAATCGGCTTCCAGTTTTTTTTTTGCCAAAGCTTATTTAAACAAGTTGAAGGTAGAAGCAGATTGGCTACCATGCACAGCTGTTCTGCTGTAAACTGTTCTGTGGTCAGATGAATCAAAATTTTGACATTCTTTTTGGCAACCATGGGAGCTGCATCCTCTGTGCTAAAGAGGAAAAGGACACTCCAGCTTATCAGTGTTCAGTTCAAAAGCCTGGATCTTTAATTGGTATGGGGGTGCATATGGAATGGGCAGCTTGTACATCTGGAAAGGCACCATTAATGCTGAAAGATAGAGATCTATCTCTCTCATATATATATATATATATATATATATATATATATATATATATATATATATATATATATATATATATATATATATATATATATATATCAAATCTCAAACCCTTATTTTATGCACAATAAAAACACATCACATGGGAGGGCAATGTTGTCCCATTCTTGCCCTATATAGGATTCTAACTACTCAACAGTCTGGGGCCTTTTGTCATTTTTTTGTTTGTTTGTTTTAAAGATGACCAAACGTCGTCAATTGGTGAAAGGTCTGGGTTGCAGGAAGGCCATTTAAGGACCCAGACTCTACTATGAAGCCACGATGTTGTCAGATGCAGATATAGATAGATATAGAGATAGATAGATAGATAGATAGGTGTGTGTGGTAAAGTATATAAACCCCTTGGAATTAACTGGTTTTCTATAGTAAATTGTCACGGATGTGATGTAATCCTCTTCTAAGTCAACAATGGAAAGCTCAATATAGTTGTTGATAAAACAGACAATTCTAATTTGTCATGTCTTTATTGAACACACCCATTAACCACTCACAATGCTGGAGGAAAATGAGTGAACCCATAGAGCTGTTTCTCCTGACAGAAAAAAACGCATTAACTGGTTGCCGACCGGCTTACGCCGATATACTTTGGCAGAAGGGCACATACAGGCATATTAACGTACCTGTACGTTGCCCTTTAAGAAGCGGTTTTCGGGCGCCCGCTGCAAGCTCCGTGAGTGTGATTGTGGGTCCCGCGGACTCTGTCTGCGGGGATACCAGCGATCTTCCCACGGAGAGGAAGAACGTGGAAATGTTGATGTAAACAAGCATTTCCCCGTTCTGCCTAGTGACACTGATCACCGCTCCCTGTGATCGGGAGCGGTGATCAGTGTCGAGTCACGTCACACATAGCCCCTCCCCCCACAGTTAGAATCGCTCCCTAGGACACACTTAACCCTTACAGTGCCACCTAGTGGTTAACCCCTTCACTGCCAGTCACATTTACACAGTAATGCATTTTTAATCGCACTGATCGCTGTATAAATGTGGTCCCAAAATAGCACCAAAAGTGTCCGATCTGTCTGCCATAATGTTGCAGTCACGATAACAATTGCTGATTGCCGCCATTACTAGTTAATAAAAAATACTATAAAACTATCCCCTATTTTGTAGACGCTATATCTTTTGTGCAAACCAATCAATAAACGCTTATTGCAATTTTTTTTTTTTTTTTAATGCGTGTTTTTTTTTTTTTTTTTTCTTTCAAAATTGTCGCTATTTTTTTGTTTATAGCGCAAAAAAATAAAAACCGCAGAGATGGTCAAATGCCACCAAAAGAAAGCTATTTGTGGGGAAAAGGACGTCAATTTTGTTTGGGAGCCACGTCGCACGACTGCGCAATTGTCGCTTAAAGCAACGCAGTGCCAAATCGCAAAAAGTGCTCTGGTCTTTTGCCAGCCAAATGGTCCGGGGCTTAAGTGGTTGAACTCGCCTGCATTTTTTTTTTTTTTTTTTTTTTTTTTAAATGTAAGCAGTTTAGCAGCGTTTAATATTTGGGAGTCATTGGCCTGAATTTTTAATTTATTCAACATTCACTGCTGATGTGCTAAACACACCTAGAGTGTCAAGCGATTTTTTTTTTTTTTGCCAAAACTCCGCTGCTCTTGGACGCACTGGCAGTGGGTTTTTTTTCCTGCCTCTAAACTCTCCTGCCAATAAGTGCTGCATGGACACACATGCTAACATGCAAGGGAGATTAGAGGCAGGGGGAAAAAACGCCAGATACTCCTGGGAGCAGCTGTAAAAATGTCCAGTGTGCACGAGGCCTTATGCATAGAATGCATTAAGGTAAAAAAACCATGAGCCTTTAAGAACCACTTTAAGCAAATTGTCTATTGTGAATTAGGAAGATTAGATCATTTTATAGCAAATTAGTACAGAAAACCAGTTAATTCTTGTGGGTTCACATGCTATTACTCACCGCTATGTGTGTATATCTATAGTCTAAACTTCTAAATATTGTGGATCTCGCATAACCACATATTGTCTATGTCTTTATTCTAGAGCACGATAAACCAAACTCCAGTAACTCTTCAAGTACCTGGACTCATGAGCTCTCAGGTGCAGATGGGAGGACATCCTACCGAGGTGTTGTGTCTTATGAATATGGTCTTGCCTGAAGAACTACTGGATGATGAAGAATATGAGGAGATTGTGGAAGATGTAAGAGATGAGTGCAGCAAGTACGGCATCGTTAAATCTATCGAAATACCACGACCTGTTGATGGTGTGGAAGTACCAGGATGTGGCAAGGTATGCATGGCTAGATTTAGGACCACTCTAGAAAAACAATGTTGGTGCTGATGTATCCTATGGGAAGTATGGGTGCTTTTGTGATCATGATTTTGGCCTCATGACAGGTTTGCCACTTTCATGCTTATTCTATTGTGTAGGTTAAACCAATTATTTATTTTACTTATAATTGAGCCCTAAATTGTAGAGACGCAGTAAATACTATATGTATTTTTAAATGGGATTATCATTTTTTTAAACTGAAGTTTTTTTTACTTATTTTTTTTTTTTTGCTGTAGATATTCAGTATTAAACTCAAGCAAGCATTTATTATATTACAGCTTACCAATTCTTAGATTTGATTGCTGCATTTCTTTTTTAAGCTTTCATTCTATTTTCAGCTGCTGATCCAGCCAGTAAGTCTTTTTCAAATGAACAATCTCTCTTCCTGATATGTTTACAGGGATGAGACAAATTATTCAACACTGGCAGGGGTGATTATGATTGGTATATTAATGGGAAAACCTTTATAAAAATTTACAGCAAACTGTTTTTCCCTTTTTGGGATAAAGTGAGCCTGAGTTTGCCCTCAATTTGTGTATTTAAATCTGCTAGTACTTTAAACGCCCCCCTCCCCTCTTGCTGTTTTTTGGATAAACCATTGGCAGAAATTTGAGGGCAGGGACTGATGTCAATGTACAATATGTAAAGTGCTGCATAAATTGCCGCCACTTTGTAAATACCCTTTTTAACAGCTTAAAATCCAAGGTCCCTAACGCACTTGAATACAAACATTTGTCAGGTTTTGGATCCAATGGCCTGTAGACTTCTAAACCTGTTATGGATACCACTCGTACAGTGCCTTGAAAAAGTATTCATACCCCTTGACATTTTACATTTTGTTGTTGCAACCAAAACGTTGATGGATGTTATGTGATAGACTAACACAAAGTGGCACATAAGTGAAAAGGAAAATTTTATAAATGGTTTTTCAAATATTTTTTTACAAATATATGAAAAGTGTGGCATGCATTTGTATTCAGCCTCCCTGAGTCAATACTTTGTAGAACCACCTTTCACTGCATGTTTGGGGATTTCTCTTTGCACATCTAGAGAGTGGAATTTTTGCCCATTCTTTGCAAAATAGCTCAATCTGTCTGGATGGAGAGCATCTGTAAACTGTAATTTTCAAGACTTGCCACCGATTCTTAGATTTAGGTCTGGACTTTGTCTGGGCCATTCTAACACTTAATATACTTTGAGCTAAAAAATTTCATTGTGGCTCTGGTTGTATGTTTAGGGATTTGAACGCATATCAAAGGCCGCATGCTAGCAAGACAGTCCCATCTTGTGTAAATATACTGTATTTTTTGCTTGTATTCTGTAAAGTTAATATAAGGATAAAAATATGGAAGCTGTTAATTGCCTGGCTGTCTTGCTGAATCTTTGCCTTTTTTTTAGTATTAACTTGAAGCAGCTAAACAAATCCGGAGTTGGAATAAGACACAAGCTTATTTTAAGTTATAAACATGAACAATACTGAAGCCAGGGTAGCTTGGAAATTGGCATTTACAGGGTAGATAGGCAATGTGTTGCTTCTTTTTTTTTTTTTCCTCCAGGTTTTTACAAGGTGATTAACATCATTAACATAGCTGATTACATTTGTTTTGACTTTTTCAGATCTTTGTGGAATTCACCTCAGTCTATGATTGTCAGAAAGCCATGCAAGGACTCACAGGACGCAAATTTGCAAACAGAGTAGTGGTTACAAAATACTGTGATCCAGATGGTTACCATCGTCGTGATTTCTGGTAGATGTAGTTGTGTACAGGATAATGAGTGGAAAGAAAATGAGTTTGAGAGGCAACTGGATGCTCGTAAGGACTTCTCTCCAACCCCCCCTCCCCAGCCCTACTCCCTTCCAACCCCTTTTTCTTCCAGGAGGCTTATATGATATGAAGTGTTTATATGGCCAAATTTTTTTTTATTTTTTTTTTACCCCGAAGCAACATAACCACCCATTTTCTCTTTTAAAGTAAGACACATGTATCCTTGTTGACCCCCCCACTTCAATACAAAACAAGCCCCGGAAGTCTCCTCCATGGTCCCATGGACAATGAGAAATGTCAGTGGTTATACTGTAGTAATATGTTGTCTATCTAATTTCTTTCTGTGGCAGTTTCATATTTGCAAAGACAAATTGCTAATTAAAAACATTTTGTTGTATTTTACTTTTCTGTTTTCTGCGTATTTGTGATGGCTATAAATAGATATTGCTTTTTTTAGTTCTTTTAAAACTTTAAAAAATTTGTTTTCCTTAGGATAAGTATTGTCTGGCTGCTCAATGACTAGCACTTTTTACAATTTGGCACTGCGCTGCTTTAACTGGTAATTGTGCGGTCATGAAATGCTGTACCCAAACTAAATTTGCATCCCCCCCCCACACACACACAAATAGAGCTTTCTTTTGATGGTATTGGATTGCCTCTGCGATTTTATTTTTTTTTTTTGCGATATAAACACAGATTTTTTTCAAAATTTTCGATTTCCCTTAACTTCTTTCAGGATAGCACTTGAGAGAGTGACTGCTCCCCTTGCCGATAGGAAAAACGTCTTCCACCAAATTTTAAAAGGAGGTTCCTTTCCACACATTGCCAGTTTTTTGTGTTTCTACTTTGTTATAAAAAAAAAAAAATGTAATAAACTCAATTTTAGTCATACATTTTAGGCCAAAATGTATTCAGCCACATGTCTTTGGTAAAAAGCATATATTGGTTTGCGTAAAAGTTATAGTGTCAACAAACTAGGGTACACACAGGACCCCGAAAACGAGGGCGTACATATTTTATTTCACTCCTCCCTGCCTCACAGTTCCGCAGGCCATGAAATGTCCTGATAGCACATGACCCCATTTTGGAAAGTAGACACCCAAAGGTATTTGGTGAGAGGCATGTTGAAGATTTTGCAGATCTCGCTTTTTGTCACAAAGTTTTGAAAATTGGGGGGGGGGGGGGGGTAAGAATAAATTCATTTTAAAAAATAAATGAGATCCGCAAAATACTCACCATGCCTCTTGGCAAATACCTTGGGGTGTCTACTTTCCAAAATGGGGTCATTTGGGAGGTTTTGTGCCATCTTGACATTTCAGGGCCTCAAACTGTCATAGGTAGTGAGGAAGTGAAATCACCATTGTATGCCTTTTAGAAAGCCTGAAGGGGGTGCTTGGTTTTCGGGGTCATGTACACGGCTAGGCTCCCAAAGTCTCACACATGTGGTATCCCTTTACACAGGAGAAGCAGCAGCAGAATGTATTTTGGGGTGTAATTCTATATATAACCATGGCATGTTTGAATAATATATCGTTTAGTGACAACTTTGTGTAAAAAAAAAAAGGTTTTTTTTTTGTTTGTTTTTTTTTTTTTAAAGCTTACAGAGATTAAAATGGTGTGTGTTGCAATTGCACTATATTTCCCAAATGTTTGATGAAATAAAAAATCTTATGCCGAGTACATGGATACCAAGCACGACATTCTTTAAAATTGCGCACAAACTTGCAGCGGCGACAAACTAAATACATTTTTAAAAGCCTTTACATGTTACCACTTTAGATTTAGAGGAGGTCTACTGCTAAAATTGCTGCCCTCGATCTGACCTTCGCGGTGATACCTCTCATGCATGGTGCAATTACTGTTTACTTACAACACCAGACTGATGCTTGCGTTCGCCTTTGCGTGTAAGTACGGGGGGGGGGGGGGGACAGGGGGGCGTGGTCTGGAGCTTCATGGAGTAGGACGTGCAGAGTGAGAGCTCCGCTCGAGACAGATCCTGTACACTGATCCTTGGGGTTCTTCCCCCTGCTTACAGCCACTGGAGAGCTGCAGATCGTCCTGTGAGATCGCCCTGTGCTGTCATTTCCCCCACCAAGCGATCCGGTGCCATCGCCAAGCTGGACAAGTACCGCCATGAGGAGCGGGATCCGGGGGAGGAAGATGGCACCGACCCGCTCCCTGAGGAGGAGGACTGGACTTCCGGAGACAGTCAGAGTGCTGGAGGCCATCGCCCTGTGTCAATCCACCCTCACCTCCAGGATTGAGGAGGTGAAGGTAGACATATCCTTGATTAGGCAAGATATGCACAAACTAAGAGAGCAGGTGTCCGAGACTGAGCGTCGGGTTGGCCACGTAGAGGAGGGCCTTCACCCACTTCAAAACATCACTGAACAACTGCAGTACCAGCTGAACGCAGTCCTCTCCAAGCGAGACGACATGGAGAATCGCCTTCGAAGGTGCAACCTGCGTTTTGTGGGTCTCCCTGAAAGATCCGAGGGTGCGGAACCCCCCCCCCCCCCACATACCTAGAAAACCTCCTTATCAAAACGTATGGCAGAGAGGCCTTCTCCTCCACTTTTGTCGTGGAAAGAGCGCACCGCCTCGCTGGAAAGCCCCCCCCCCGTTGGTGCGCCGCCGCGTACTTTCATCGATAAGTTCCTGAATTACCGCGACACCATCCTCAGACTCACCCGGGAACGAGGCAACATCCCCCTCGGCAACGTGACCATTGCGGTGTTCCCGGACTTCTCGCCGGAGGTCCAGAAGAGAGCAAGATTCACGGATGTGAAAAGGCAACTCCGCGTGCAACACCTGCCATATGCGATGCTCCAGAAGATCCAGAGGTTGCTCTTACCTGGCTTGAACAACGCCAAGCGGCTGGCCCACCTCGCACCTGAATATCCAGCTTAGAACCCGGAAATCACGCACAGGGTTGAACGCCACACATCCTCCAGGACCCGGCCACCTGCCAACAACCCGAGAACCGTGAGTCGAACATGCACTGTGTATATCTTGTTAATTCCCTTTTATCACCGCCCTGCACAGGAGCCTTGCACCTGTTTTTCACCTCTTGCATCTCCCAAGCACAACACTTCATACCCCGCATAACTTGTTAGAGCTACTAATCTCGGGCGGCCCGCCTGCACCTGTGTCCCCTTAAGACTGGAAACCTCCCCTGCACCGTTGTGTGCTCTCCAGTTTGACCGCCCGATTGACCCTGTGGGTCACCCCAAGACACTGGCATCTGTGCCACCCCTGTTTGTCACCTCACCGAAGATGTTTCCCTGGCCAGCCTCTGCCCCTGTTTTTGCAGCGGTTAACGGAGAGTTGAATCTGCCTTGCTGGACCAGTGTTTTTGCAGTTCACTTGCTTCCTTTTTGTTTTTTTGTTTTTTTCTGTTTTTTTGAATCCACATTGATATACTGCATATATACAATGCCGCCTTTCTCTTGAATCTATTGCATAACTGTATAACTCATGTATGTGGGCTTGTTCACCTCTCTTATGTCATAACTAGTGTACAATTCTACTGTGTTGGGATGTGGGATATGATAATTCCAATGTATAATGTTGTTTACCGCTATCTGGGAATCCGACTGCATATGCTAACTCCCCTATACACTCTATGGCGTCCCTAAAGATAATCACCTGGAATGTCTGGGGCCTCGGGATAGGGCTAAACGCAATGCGGTCCTGTCCCACTTTAAATCTCTGAAGGCGGACATATCCATCCTTGTTGAGACCCACCTGGTGGGCCAGAAGCATATGAGCCTCAAGAAACCGTGGGTGGGGTGGCTGTACCGGGCCTCACACACCTCCAACTCCCGCGGGGTTGCGATCCTCATCACCAAAACAACGCAATTCCAACTCCACACAGTGCAGTTGGATCCCCAGGGCCGATCATTGTTCCTACATGCCACGAGTGGAGGTCTGGAGGTTCACCTTCTTGCTTTTTTTTTTTTTTTTATTCCCCCTCCATTTAACTTTGAGGTATTGTGGATGGGGATCGCCTTTATGACTCAGTACCCGACGGTGCTGGCCATATGGGCCGGATACGGTCATCACACCTAACCTAGATAGACAGAGCCTAACCACCCTCCCTACCTCCACACCCAGCACCACCAGGTTTGGGCGATTCCTAACGGAATTCAGCCTCACAGACACATGGAGATACCAGCACCCGACGTCCCCACGATTCTCCTGCTTTACACCCTCAAGATCAGCTATGTCTCGCATAGATTTTATTCTACTCACCCCTCCCCTCCTTTCTCACCTCCTAGATACAGGTTTTGACACCAGAGTGTTATCTGACCATTCCCCATACTGGATCAAGCTGCGTCTGCCGTCACCCCCCTGCGGTCCGGATCTGGAAGCTGAACCCGTTCTGGCTCACCACCCTGTCCAACTTGGACACCGTCCAGGTGGAGTGGGAGCACTTCTTTCGCGCACATGAGGGTTCGGCCCCGGTCAGTTCTGTATGGGAGGCCTTCAAAATACACGCTCGCATGATCCTATCCACACGCATAAATGGGCATAAGGCCTCCTCCAAACTAGTGCTCCGCTAGGCGGAGGAACGCTTACATACCCTCGAGCGGAACTTCCAGACCGACCCAACAGCTGCCAATGCTTTCCTTGTGCGAGTGCAGGCTAGGCTCACAAACCAACTGCATAGGGAGAAGGCCAAGCAGGGCATTTTTTTCACTAAACGAGTATATGAGCATGGCGAACGAGCTGGCAAGCTCCTAGCTTATATGGACCACAGACCCCCAGTAGTAGTCTCTCTCCAATCTGCCTCTGGATGCATGATCACTGACCCTGATCAAGTGGCTGAGGAGTTCAGGAGCTTCTACTCTGACCTGTACTCCTCCACCACACAATACTCTCAGGATGAGCTGACGGCTCTCTTACAAACTGTCACCCTCCCCACACTCACGGCGCCGCAGGTTGAACAATTAGAGGCGCCCATCACAACTGACTGTATAACAGAAGCTCTGGCACAGCTCCCTACATCTAAGGCGCCTAGTTCGGATGAGCTCCCGCTCGAGTTCTATAAGCAATTCAGTGAGACCCTCACCCCCAAACTCTGCGCACTCTACACACACATATTTAACTCTAATGCACTCCCGTCATCTATGAACGAAGCCCTTATTGTCCTTATACCCAAGCCGGACAAAAACCCATTGTTCCCCGAATCTTACAGGCCCATCTCCCTTCTCCAATTGGACGTAAAAATATTAGCCAAGATACTCGCCTTAATAAAGTAATTACCAGTCTTATACACCCTGACCAGACCGGGTTCATGCCAGGTAAAAACACAGCTTTCAATCTCAGGCGGCTCCACATGAACCTCCAATCCCAGCACACAGAAGTGGGCTCAAGAGTAGTGGTCAGTCTCGCTAAGGCGTTCGATTCTGTGGAGATACTTGTGGGAATGCCTTCACAGGTTTGGATTCGGGCCAAAATTTATTAAATGGTTACAGATACTATACCAAGCCCCCACGGCACGTATTCAGGTGAATGGTAGGATCTCCTCCTCATTTCCACTATCTTGTGGTTCACGTCAAGGTTTCCCTATCTCACCCCTGCTGTATGCTCTGGCGGTCGAACCTCTGGCCGTGGCTTTCAGGAACCACCCAGGTATTAGGGGCCTCCAATGTAATCAGCTAAAAGAGGTGATCAGTTTGTACGCAGATGATATGCTCCTGTACCCGGCAGCCACGTGGCCTTGTGACACGCACACGTCGCTTTCTCTTTGTGTTTGTTCCGGTTTCCAGCTGTGGGCGGTGGAAGGCACGCCATACCACGCCGCTCAACAGCTGAGTTCCGGGATTTGGAGCACTGCCAGCTCCGGTGCTTTTCATATTGATTTTATACTTTTTTACCACGTTTGTTAAGGACTTTTAATAAAATCGCATTTTTGTGGAGTTACGCTATGAAGTTTCCTTCGTCCTTACTTTATATGGATGTCTGCTATTGGGGATATCACTAAGGATACTATACCCCTGGACGGAGGAACGCTCCTTGGACTCGCCAAGCGGGATTTTTCCACACATACCTTTACCCCTGCAGGGGTGAGGTAGTCCGGTGAGTGCAAGCACGAGTGGGGGTGGAATGGAGGACGGGGACTACACCAGTTAAAACGGAGATCACGTTTTTTTCCACCATAAGGACACATCTTTGGGACTTGGAACTTGAACATTTATGTTTCACCCTCTTTTATATACATTTTATTTTCAATTTTATGCACACTTGTTGGGGATTTTTTCATTTTTCCATGCTATAATTGTCTACTTGATTTGCCAATACTATTTTGATTGCCACAATTGTTCATCCACTTGCGGGCATAACTTATTCCTTTTTTATATACTCATATGGAAGTTGATTTATTTGAGGTTAAGGCACATTTACATATCTGTCTAGAAGCACTATTGCACTTTATTACTTTTTCTGCCAGGGATACTGGTTGTATTTTATACACTGTATATTTGAGGTATATCTCTCCACGTACACATGGGCATTTGATAAAGTGATATTAAGGCACATTCTTTATGTTTAGGAGCCCGTTGCATTTTATTATCTATTAAGGGTATTGTTTGTATTTGGTACACCACAGCCCCTGTAACGTATTGTTCTTTACAATTATTCCGTTTTATTTAACAAAGAAGTTTTATATTCCTCTATGCACATATAGCTGGACAGCGCCAATTCCCCTGCTTAGAATATTATCCATTTTTAGATATCACCTCGGTGATATTCATTCATTAGGGGGGCAGCAGTCTCTTTTTCTTCTTATTCCTAAGCGCGGAATTACTGTCATATATCATTCTGGTATATCCAGCAACATACCAGTACGTTGCTGGTCCTTGTTGGGCATACATTGTCTTTTTTTTTTTTTTTTTCATGTAGCCTGTGGGCTGAACGAAAAAGAGATTGATCGGTGGGTATGTCCACCATTAGAATACTGCCCTTCATCCATCCACTTCTAATGATGCTATACATGCACCATTTTCTTTTTTTTTTTTTTTTTTTTTTTAACTGTGATGGTGAAATCACTTTCTACAGCGCTGGAGTCACTGATTTGCATATCGTGAGAGTAAACGCTGTTGCTGTCATGATGAATAAATCTGTGCTGCAGCAGAATAGTGTACCTGAAAACAAAAAAAGGTTAACAATAAAACACCGTAAACATTAAAGTGGATGTAAACCCCCCAAAAAAATTTTTTGATGTCATAATGTATAGTATAAGATTTCCTATCATTTGAGCCCAGTCTTGCCACAAAAAGTTAATCCAGCTCTGAGCAATCCTCTTTTATTGTTCAGTGAGATGAAACTTGACAAACAGAGAAAAACTTTGTCAAATCCTCCCCCTTGCTGTGCGTGACAGGTGATTTACATATCTCGTGCACTGGCCTAAAACGTGCATTATTTTTTAATTCCCACTCCTTTCTTCAGCAGCTCTGCAAGGATTGGCTGTTCCACGCCTCAGCATGATTTGGCATGCTGAAGTCATGTGGTTACTTTCCTGTCTTTTCACTGGATGTTAGAGATCATACCAGAAGTTCAGTGTAAGAAATACACAGGAGAAAATGCATATTGACAAGGGGAATGTAGAGGTGGGCTGGGAGTCTACTGATATCACGACTCCACCCACTGAGCTCCAGACCCACAGAATCTGCAGTTTTTCGGATCTCATAACAGACAGAGGGGAGACATTTGACAGGTAAAGATACATGCAGGAGGCATGTATATCCTTATAGATAACCCCTATGGCAGTAGTTTAGAAAGAATGACATAGAAATAGATATCTATATCTATTTATATATTTTTTTATACTTGCATTTGTAACTGTAACGGTTCAGTTCCAGGTTTGCGTCACTCAATATGTGTCCCCTAGTCTGTGCAGTGCTGTACCCTATGCTACCCTATGCAGGATGGTCAGGACAGGAGGGACAATAATAGAGGGTGTCATCCTATATCCGCGCTTTCTACAGACACATTTTCTTTGGGGGGGTCATTGGGTAGGCGTACCAGGGAGGACATACGGAAAATGCCTCATTCAGGCAGCTTCCTGCATTTGGATTGGTTAGTTGGGCAACAGCACCGTCTGGAAACAGAAGGGCTGTGAAGATCTCTTTTTGAATTTGTTAGGATCCAGTTCGTCCTGAAACTTTACATAGCACATAAGCATTCAGCAGAGCCATTTGGAATAAGTATACAGACACTTTTTTGTACCAGCGTCTGGCCTTACGGGCAACTAGGTACGGTGCCCACAATTGGTCGTTGAGGTCCACCCCTCTCATGTTAAGGTTATATTCGTGGACACAGAGGGGTTTCTCCACAACTCCAGTCACCGTAGGAATTTGGACCGTCGTTTCTGCGTGAAGGGAGAACAGAACGAGAACATTCTTATTATCCCTCCACTTCACAGTGGGCAAATTACACTTCAAGCAGGCTCTCTCCCCCAGCCTAAGACTGGAATCTACAAGCCGCTGAGGTAAGCCCCAGTGATTAGATCGCACGGTGCCACATGTGCCAATTCCATGATCAAACAAGTGACGTAAGTGGCACGCTCGTGTAATAATTGTCCATGTACAAGTGGTACCCCTTTCTGAATAAGGGTGACACTAAGTCCCACGCAATCTTACCAGCACTCCCTATGTAGTCTGAGTAGTTCTCCAGCTCTGCGTAACTCTTGCGTCCCTCGTAAACCATAAAACTATGTATAGCCTGTGGCCCTGTCACAGAGCTTGTACATCTTGACCCCATATCTGGCACGCTTGCTGGGACGATTTACGAGGGGCCGAATTTTGTAGAAGCCATTATATCCAGGTTCACCCCGAGGATGACAGAGTTCATTATTGAAGTGCATGAACCGCAAGATCTGCTCCTATTGTGCCCTGGCCATGGAGGCAGAGAACATGGGTATATTGTAAATTGGGTCAGTGGAGCAATATGACCGCAACTCACTCTTTTTTAGTTATGCCCATGAGGAGGGATAGGCCCAGAAAGTCTTAAATTCGGAAACTGTAATAGGTTTCCATTCTCTGGCAAGGGTCAAATGGGGATTCGCGGCAATAAATTGACCAGCATACAAATTGCTTTGGACCACAATAGATCTATATAGTAATTTTCCGTGAAAAACAGCGAATAAACATCAAGTGACGTCAAATCAGCTGTTTCCACCTGAATTCCGGGTTGGCCAGTGAATGGGGGAAGTACGGGTGCTGCAGAAGTGGTGGGCTCCCAATTAGGATTGGCAATTGCAGCAGAAAGGGCACTATGGGCTCTTTGTCTTCTTGGTGGCTGCAGGACACTAGTTGTACTAGCCACCTCACCAGCCTAAATTGCACTTATGGGACTCTCCATGTCACCACGTGATACTGCAGTGCTGGTTTGACTACGACCAGGGTGTACTAGACTGCTGGTGCTTGCCAGTTCACCAGAAGGATGAGCGGCACTAGTACTGGCTGTGGTTCTTGCACCTCAACAACGGGGTTGGGTACGCCTGACCTTGGCAGGGACCACAACTCCGTCGTCAGAGCTATCTGTCAGGGTGCCACTGCTGTCTACAGGATCGTATTCTGAGCCTGAATCTGACAGATGAGTGAAAAAGAGCTTCTGACTGTCGGCGACTGATTCAAAAGCTACCAAAAAACCTGTTAGTGTTTGCAGGGATCAGGCTTGACTCTGCAAATGCTGCAGTTATTTGTGTTATGTTTTTGTAAGTGACAGTGATCGATTTGATACTGCACTTGGCTGGGCAGAGGGGCTAAACGCAGGTGCAAGCAGGTATCTGGGCTGATTCTGCTAATGCTGCATTTTTGGGAACCCTAAACTATTGGGGATGCTAATATAGTTCTGATCAGAGCAAAGATATCAATCCATTCAGACACTATACTACTAAGGAAGATGTATGGTGCGTGCGTGGGTGTTGGCGCTACTGCCACTAATCTGAGCTGCCTGGGGTGATGCAGACCCTAACTGACGCTAAAACCTAACTATAACCTGCTGGGTGATCAGGGGGTTAAACCTTTATTGGGTATTATACGGTGGGTGCCCTGACACTATAAAAACCAACTAACCAGTGTCACCCAAAACACTAATACGGTGTTCACTGGTTATGGGGTGAAAAGGTAAACGGGGGGGCAATCGGGGGGGGGGGACCTTTAAAAAAAACCTTTATTAGTTAATATGTGGGGGTACCTGAGGCTTTAAAAACCTGACTGAAACTAATCAACTAACTGGCGTCACCCATGACACAAATATGGCGATCAGAAAAAAGATCTTGGTGACACTGGCAATGGGGTGAAAGGGTTAACTGGGTGCATTAGGGGGGTACCCTAGACCTACCTGGACCTACTACTAACTGCCCTAACACTTATTACAGTCACAAATGACACCAATGCAGTGATCTGTGAAAAATCTGAAAATTCCTATTTGTGACAGTGACAGGGAGTGAAGGGGTTAACTGGGGGGGGGGGGGCTGATCTGCGGGTCCAGGCTTTAATTCATTGGCCTGGATCTGAGGACTGATTGGCTCTCTAATGAATCCGACCGCCACATTCACGGAGGGTGGGGGATTGGGTGCGATCGCGCCCCCTGCCCACGAAGAGGCCGGGACGTACAGGTATGCCCGTTTGCCCACCCGTGCCATTCTGCTGGCTTGTATCGGCGGTCGGCAAGCGGTAAAAAAAAAAAACTTCACTTGGTTTTTGTAGTAGAAAAAAAACTCCACATAATGCTTGCTTTAAGGGTACTTGCACATTGCTGCAAGATGGCCTTACAGCGCACTTGGAACAGTACATGCATCCCTATAAGCAAGTTACCACACGGCTTTAGTTCGTGGGCGATGAGAGGTGAGGGGGAGGCCATCCATTCGTGGCCACCCCCTCCCGATCGCTCCCGGAGAATGAAAATCCTTCCTCTCCCTCTGTAATGTAAACAGAGGGAGAGGAAATGTCATCCCTCCTCGACCCGGTCTTTTCGTTCCGGTGCCGAGGAGAGAAGACATCAAGTAAGTGCAACACTACACTTTCAGTAGAACACACAGGCACACTTTTCACCCCCCTGTACCCCCTGTCACAGTGACACCAATAGCAGTTTTTTTTTTTTTTTGCATTGGTGTCAGTTTGTGACAGTTATAAGTGTTAGGGTTAGCCCCCTTTAGGTCTAGGGTACCCACCTTTAGGTCCAGGGTACCCCCCTAATGAAGGTTAACCCCTTGATCACCCCCCGTCGCCAGTGTCGCTAAACGATCGTTTTTCTGATCGCTGTATTGGTGACGCTAGTTAGGGGGGCAAGTATATAGGTTCGCTGTCAGTGTTTTATAGCGACAGGGACCCCCATATACTACCTACTAAAGGTTTTAACCCCCTGATTGCCCCCTAGTTAACCCTTTCACCAGCGATCACCGTATAAGTGTTACGGGTGACGCTGGTTAGTTAGTTTGTTTTTTATAGTTTATTATAGTTTTAGGGCACCCGCCGTTTATTACCTTATAAAGGTTTAACCCCCTAATTGCCCAGTGGTGATAGAAGTTACGTTTTTAGGATCAGATAAGGTCTGTGCCGCCCCAGGCAGCGTCAGGTTAGCGCCAGTACCGCTAACACCCACGCACGCAGCATACACCTCCCTTAGTGCTATAGTATCTGAACTATTCGATGTCAGATCTATACTAGCGTCCCCAGCAGTTTAGGGTCCCCAAAAACGCAGTGTTAGCGGGATCAGCCCAGATACCTGCTAGCACCTGCATTTTGCCCCTCGGCCCAGCCCACCCAAGTGCAGTATCAATCGATAACTGTCGCTTACAAAACACTAAGCACACATAACTGCAGCGTTTGCAGAGTCAGGCCTGATCCCTGCGATCGCTAACAGTTTTTTGGTGGCGTTTTGATACAGTCGCTAACAGTAGCTTTTTTGACTGAGTCTCACTAGTGTACCCCTAAATTTAGAGCCCAAAATGGCAAATCGAAGGTACACTAGTGAGGAGGCCTACACGTTTCTGAGCATGACAGATAGTGAAGAGGAAGTCACTCATCTGTCAGATTCAGGCTCAGAATACAATCCTGTAGAGGACAGCGGCTCCATGACAGATGGCTCTGACGACGGACTTGTGGTCCCTGCTAAGGTCAGGCGTACCAGACCTCAATCTTTTTCTTCTGTCCTTGAAGTGCAAGAACCGCAGGGCTCTCGTATCGAGCAGAGAAGTACTAGTGCCGCTATTCCTTCTGGTGAACTGGCAAGCACCAGCGGCCTAGTACACCCTAGTCGTATATCCAGCACTGCAGTATCACGTGGTGACGTGGCGAGTCCCATAAGTGCAGTTGAAGCTGGCGAGGTGGCAAGCACAAGTAGTGTCCCGCTGCCTCCAAGAAGACGAACACAGGCCCGTCGTGCCCATAGTGCCCTTCCTGCTGCATTCGCCAATCCGAATTGGGAACCCACCACTTCTGCAGCACCCGTACTTCCCCCATTCACTGGCCAACCCGGAATTCAGGTGGAAACAGTTGATTTTACGCCACTAGATTTTTATTCGCTGTTTTTCACCGAAGATCTATTGTGGGCCAAAGCAATTTGTCCGCTGGTCAACACATTGCCACTATTCCCCAGTCCTCCCTTGCCAGAGATTGGAAACCAATTACGGTTTCCGAATTTAAGCTCTTTCTGGGCCTTTCCCTCAACATGGGCATAAATAAAGAGTAAGTTGCGGTCATATTTGTCCACTGACCCAATTTACCATATGCCCGTGTTCTCTGCCTCCATGACCAGGGCACGATACGAGCAGATTTTGCGGTTCATGCACTTCAACGACAATGAACTCTGTTGTCCTCGTGGAGACCCTGGATACGATCGGCTCTACAAAATTTGGCCCCTCGTAAACCACTTCAACGTTTTGCAGACTTGTTTACTCCCCATCAAGTTGTCTGCGGTGAGTCCCTGATTAAATTTTCTGTCTGCTTATCATTCAAACAGTACCTTCCCAGCAAGCGTGCCAGATACGGGGTCAAGATGTATAAGCTCTGTGACAGGGCCACTGGCTATACATGTAGTTTTATGGTTTACGAGGGCAAAGATAGTCACGTAGAGCCGACAAACTGCCCTGACTACATAGGAAGCACTGGCAAGATAGTGTGGGACTTGGTGTCACCCTTATTCGGAAAGGGGTACCACTTGTACATGGACAATTATTACACGAGCATGCCACTTTTTAGCCACCTTTTTTGATCATCAGATTGGAGCATGTGGCACCGTGTGACCTAATCGCCGGGGCTTTCCCCAGCGGCTTGTAGGTTCCCATCTTAGGCTGGGGGAGAGAGCCTGCTTGCAGTGTAATAACTTGATCGCTATGAAGTGGAGGGACAATAAGAATGTTTTCGTTCTTATCTCCCTTCATGCAGACACAACGGTCCAAATTACTACGGCGACTGGTGTTGTGGAGAAACCCCTCTGTGTCCACGAATATAACCAAAATATGGGAGGGGTGGACCTCAACAACCAGTTGTTGGTGCCGTACCTAGTTGCCCGTAAGGCCAGACGCTGGTACAAAAAAGTGTTTATTTATTTCAATTGGCTTTGCTGAATGCTTATGTGCTATACAGAGCTTCAGGACAGACTAGATCCTTCCTTAAATTCCAGGAAGAGATCGTCGGAGCCCTTCTGTATCCAGACGGTGCTCCACCTCACCATCCCCAACCAAATGCAGTAAGCCGGCTGCATTAGAGTTATTTTCAATATGTCCTCCCGAGTACCCCTACCCAACGAGCCCCCCCAAAAAATGTCGTGTCTGCAGCAAGCGCGGATTTAGGCGTGACACCCAGGAATTATTGTCCCTTCTGTCCTGACAATCCTGGTCTTTGCGTTGGTGAATGTTTTGAACGCTACCGTACATTAGATGAGTATTAGCGTAGGGTACAGCACTGCACAGACTAGGACACATTTTCACAGGGTCTCCCAAGATGCCATCGCATTTTGAGAGACCCAAACCTGGTACCAGTTAAAAAAGTTAGTTACAAAAAAAAAGTGTAAAAAACCCCCCAAAAAAAGTAAAAAAAAAAGAAAAAAACAAAATATATAAAATAAAAAAGCCAAAAATAGTTGTTTTATTGTTCTCGCTCTATTCTCTCTATTCTGCTCTTTTTTATTGTATTATATACTGCAATGTTTTATTGTTATGTTTTTATCATGTTTGCTTTTATAGGTATGCAATTTTTTTTATACTTTGTTTTTTTATTGTTAACCACTTTTTTGTTTTCAGGTGCGCCATTCAGCTGCAGAGCGGATTTATTTATCTTGACAGCAACAGCGTTTGCTCCCACGATACATAAAGCCGTGACTCCAGCGCTGTCGGAGGTGATTTCACCACCACAGTTACATACTTCAGCATATATGCCAAAGCGTGGGGGCAGCAGTGGGTGGAGGAGCGATTTGCTCCTGCCTTTTGCGGGAGGATGCCCCCATGCTTCGGCATATATATATTTTAGGTAGGCACAGGTTGCGTTAAATGTTTTATTTTTTACTATGTTTTTTTTTTTTTTGTATTTGCTCCTAACTTTTGCGGGAGGATGCCCCCATGCTTCGGCATATATATACGGTGCATGTATGCCCATCATTAGATGTGGGTGGATGAAGGGAGGTATTCTAATGGTGGGCATACCCACCGATCAATATCTATTTTTTTTTCGTTCAGCCCACAGGCTGCATGAAAAAAAGTTTACAATATATGCCCAACAAGGACCAGCAAGGTACTGGTATGTTGCTGGACTTTGAGTGGTTATACCAGAATGATGCCTGCAGGTTTAGGTATCATCTTGGTATCATTCTTTTCAGCCAGCGGTCGGCTTTCAAGTAAAAGCAATCCTAGCGGCTAATTAGCCTCTAGACTGCTTTTACAAGCAGTAGGAGGGAATGCCCCCCCCACCGTCTTCTATATTTTTCTCTGGCCCTCCTGTCCCAACAGGGAACCTGAAAATGCAGCCGGTGATTCAGCCAGCTGACCATAGAGCTGATCAGAGACCACAATGGTTCCAAACATCTCTATGGCCTAAAACTAGAAGCTACCAGCATTTCATGACTTAGATTTCGCCGGATGTAAACAGCGCTATTGGGAAATTGGGAAAGCATTTTATCACACCGATCTTGGTGTGGTCAGATGCTTTGAGGGCAGAGGAGAGATCTAGGGTCTAATAGACCCCAATTTTTTCAAAAAAAGAGTACCTGCTACTACCTATTGCTATCATAGGGGGTATTTACATTCCCTGAGATAACAATAAAAATGATTAAATAAAAATGAAAGGAACAGTTTAAAAATAAGATAAAAAAGAAAAAAAAATAGAAAAAAGCACCCCTGTCCCCCCCTGCTTCTCGCGCAAAGGCGAACGCAAGCGTCGGTCTGCGTCAAATGTAAACAGCAATTGGACCATGCATGTGAGGTATCACCGTGAAGGTCAGATCGAGGGCAGTAATTTTAGCAGTAGACCTCCTCTGTAAATCTAAAGTGGTAACCTGTAAAGGCTTTTAAAAGTGTGTTTATTTCGTTGCCACTGCACGTTTGTGCACAATTTTAAAGCATGTCATGTTTGGTATCCATGTACTTGGCCTAAGATCATCTTTTTTATTTCATCAAACATTTGGGCAATATAGTGTGTTTTAGTGCATTAAAATTTTAAAAAGTGTTTTTCTCAAGTCATCTTCCAGGACGGCACACCTGAGAGATGAGAGGCTCCTCCCGACAGGAAACACAATCAATCAACAGCTGTTTTAAGTCCACACCCTTCCCCTTGATCCTCAGTTTTTGATTGTGTTTCTCCCTACACAGCGAAACTGTTTGTTTTTTTCCAAATGACCGAAGCCTGGGGCTGGTGGTCTCCCCCTGGGAGCCGGACCAAATGCCTGGGAAGCCTCTGGGTCTGGCAGGATATACTTATCCTTTCCGGGGGGTTCCCCTATCCTTTCTTCAGGGGGGGCAGCAAAAACTGGGAAAGCCCCCCTGATAGCTGAAGGCCCCTGGGTACAGTGGTGTCCCCAGAACTTCAGGGGCCCTTATCCTGTCTCCCCCCTTACCTGTCCGGGCGTCCGTTCAGACGGGGGTGCTGGCCGTTGGTTCTTTCCAGGGGGATCGTATCCCCTGACTTCTGGGCCCCTGGTAGCTCGCGTGGGCTGCTGGGGAGGGCACCGCCTGAACGACCTGCGTTCTTACCCAGAAGGGAAGGCTGAGAGTCAGCAGGAGCAGGCGCCCACATCCTCCTTTCGAGGAGGCACCAATTCACTATGGTAATTGTCTGCCTAAACCACCTCAGATGGGAATGAGGAACGTATGGCATTGCCCCCCCCCCCCCCATATGTATATACTGACTGGTACAGTGCAGGACACAGCCTAACCTTGCAGCTCCCTAAAGGGACAGCAGTTGGAGGGGGGGGCACTTTGGCGGCTATCCTCCTTGCGTGTGGACCATAAGGATGGAAAAGCAAGCCCGGTGGCTGTGGCAAAAGGGGGAAGACGACAACGGTGAGTCAAAAATCCCCAATCCCAGCCAGACGGTTTCTGGGCATTTGAGATCATCTCCCCTGGGGTCTGGATTCAAATAGCCCAGAAGCTTTTGCTAAGAACACCAGCCACAGCTCCCTCTTACATCAATGATGCTGTATGGTGGACAAGTGGTGCAGAGGAGCGAATGTGCCTAAACCACCTCAGATGGGAAAGAGGTAGGTAAGGCATTTTTTTCCCCTTCCACCTATATTTACTGAGTGGTGCAGGGCCTGGGGTCTGCATAACAAAACAGCCCAGAAGCTACTGCTAAAAACCACCAGCCACAGCTCCCTCTTATAGCAGAGACACTGTGGTTATCACAATAGTAGGTTGCCAGCCTCTCCCTACATACCCGGTTGTGGTACATTAGTAGGGGTGAATATAGTAAAGGGGGTGACCTGGTAGAACAAAGAGTTCCTTACTGGCCAGGTATACCACTGAACAAATTATTAATGGTGCAATGGTTGAAGGATTCAGGAGTAAGCTCCCTTGCTCAGCAGGTGCACTAGGTTATCTGGCCCTATTAGCCCAGCTGCTAGGAATCTGAAGTTGCTCCAAGATGCTTAAAAGCTGACCTAACCTTCAACAATGTGGCAGGGACCAAGCTTCTGTGTGGCACAGTAGGGGTTCCCTTGTGACAGATCCTCCTTTTGGGGGTTGCTTGCTATGGGTAACTTTTCATAAGCTCCAACCTCCCACTCCACTCTTACATTGTGGTTATATTTTAATGCAGGGGGTAAGAAAAACCTTTTTGTTGGTTTGGGCTACAGTCCACTCAGTGACAGATCTAAAAGCGATTTACCATAAATCGTTTTCCTATATCCTTTGAATAAGGATTTTCTGTGCAAACATATGCAAGAGCTAGATGGCTATATGATTGCTTGTTTAAGGCCTGCAGGTGGCTATTTACCTCCAGGCTAAATTGGTAACCACCCTTTCTAGGGGTCTTAAATTGGTCTCTAGGGCTGGGCTCATTGAGACTTTAGTTGCTAATCAGCCCCACCCGTGTATGAGCTGGCTAGCGTTTGATCAATCTACGGAGGTAAGGTAGGACAACAGCTACTATAGTAAGGTGTCCAACCATTTTAGGATTGGTTCCTTCACTGGTGGTGAAGGATTAGTATCTACAGCCCAGGCTAGGCCTATGAAATAAATTGCCCCTGTTTGGTTATTTCATAAAGGGATACACCATGACTCCTTGGCTGCTCACCAGTAGACCTTAGTAGTGAAGGTTTGTCCTTGCTGGGGTGTTTGGTGGCACAGCAGAAATACACATTGAGATTTGTGACATCTCTGCTCATAAGGGGTATATTGCTGTACATCAGAAATGCACTGCACTGAAGCTTGTTGGGTGTCCTTTATGTCCTAAAGGTACTGCTTTGTTTGGCTACAGATCAGAAAAATACAACCGGGAAGGTGGTCTGTACTTTCTGGTTTTGGGCCGCACGGCAGAAACGCACATCATTGAGTCTGGTAAAGACATCTCTGCTCATAAGTGTTATATTGCTGCACATCAGACCTACACAAGTTTGAGGTCTGTCTGTGGGGGTTTTGTGTCCTGTATTACTGCCTTATTGGTTGCTTATCAGAAAGGCAGCAGGAAAGATGGATGGTCCTGATTTGTCGGGCTTCATAACAGAAGTACAAATTGAACCTGGGCCAGGGGTAGTACATATACTGCCTTTGGTAATCGGTACAGCACCACAAAGTGGCGTCGTGCTGATTCAGACAGTGCTATTAACGGCAATGGCTGCCGATTTTAGGCATGCGATTTGACATGTTGAGTCGCATGCCAAATCACTTGAAGATGGATGTGCTATCTCTATTCAGAATTGTTAGATTGTTTCACATCAGAGATATACACGACTGAGGTCTGTCTGTGGGTCCTGTATTACTGCCTTATTGGTTGCTTATCAGAAAGGCAGCAGTGAAGATGGATGGTCCTGATTTTGTTGGAAAATACAAAATTGAACCTGTGCCTGGGGTAGTACACATACTGCCATTGGTAATCAGTGCAGCACCACAAAGTGGCCCGTACTGATTTAGACAGTGCTATTAACGGCAATGGCTGCCGATTTTAGGCATGCGATTTTGACATGTTGAGTCGCATGCCAAATCTCTTCAATATGGATCTCTATTCAAAATTGTTGTTGCACATCAGACACATACAAGATTGAAGGTTGTCTGTCCTTTTATGTCTTACATTTACTGCCTTATTGGCTGCATATCAGAAAGGACACAACAGTGAAGGTTGTTTGTCTTTTTCTGATTTTGTTTTTGCTGCTCAGCAGGGAGACACATTGAGCGTGATGTCATCTCTGCTCAGTATTGGTATATGCTACACATCAGACATACACAAAGATTGAACATTGTTTGTGTCCTGTATGTCCTATATTTACTGCCTTATCGTCTGTATATCAGAAAGGCACAGCAGTAAGTGGTGTTTCTCATTGATCTTCCTTGCTGTTTCTTAGGTATACACAGTAGGGGGTTGTTGGCTGCACTCCTCCAGGGAGCCACAGCATGGGGACCCCTTGTTTGTTCGACCTGAAAACTGCTTTTCCTGCGACCTGTGTAATCTTGAGGTCTGTGGTTCCGTAAGCAGGGACTGCTGGAGACGCTGCGACCTGGAGTCGCACAGTCACGAATGGTACCCTTTGGAAGCCATAGTATATGACTTCTCAGGCATCTTGCAGTCCCCAAGTGGCAGGTTGGGTTGCACGGGTGTGGGAACCCTAAGCTTATCTGTCCCTCCTGTTGAGGTTTTGCTACGCAGCAGGGATACTCATTGTGGAGTTATTGCCTTATTTTGCAGTAGACCAGAAAGATCGCAGCTGTAAAGGCTGTCTGTTTCTTTGTTTTTATGTTGCTGCACAGCAGAAATACTCAACATTGAAGCTTGTTGGTGCTTTCTGTTTTATATTGCCTTACCTTATGGCACTTCAGAAAAACCCAATGCTGTAGGTTGCTTGTGTTCTTTCTGTGTTGGTTCTATGTAACTGCACTACAGAACTGCATAACAGAAAGGATTGTCTTATAACTGTACTTGGTGGTTCGTCATAAATACGCAACATAGAAGTTTGGGTCTTTCTGTCTTCTCTTTAAGGCCTTGTTTTGCTGTACATCAGTAAAACACCATTGTAAAAGGGGGTTCCCGTCCTTTCTGTATTTACCAGTTATGACCTAGCTAGCTGCACTTCAGAAATGCGCAGCATTTACGGTGTGTTTGTGTCTTAATGTTTACATATTGGCCGCACATCAGAAAACCAGACTGTGAGGTTCAGATTTGGGTCTCTTCCCATGTTTGATAGGTTGGTTTAGCTAGTCACACTCAGATACACAACATTTTTGTCTGTTTGTGTCCTTTCTGTTTAAATCTATTGTGCTATGTCCACACTCTATGATTTTTTCTTTTTATTTGTGATATTAATAATACATGTATCACCTTTTTGTATTTCAGCCTTCTCTTCCGTGGAAGGGCCAGAAGTTCTGGCTGCAAATGTCACATGTCAGAAAGCCTCGACCCCTTACTTTCAGGGATGCCAGAGCCATTTCCTAGGGTTGAAGCCCGGTAGAGTTATGGGTCACTGGAGGAAGGCGATAATGATTCGCCCTGTAATAAGAACTTAGGAAGTTCGGTTCAGAGGAGTTTTATGGCCTGAAGATGAAGTATAAAGATGTATACCCGACCAAATAGGTTACAGCTCGGTGCATGGCCTTCATTTTGCCCTTCTAGCAAAACTAGATGTAGCAGTATGAGTGTTCTCCTCCTGCTACGGATGTTAATCTCCTGAGTAGGCTCTCAGGCATAAGTAAAACTATAGATTGGGCATGCCTTAAACCCAGGGGTTAAGTTTTTGTTAATCTATTTCCCTTAAGTAGGTTTCCCTTCAGTCTTTGCTGACGTAGAGATAAAAATGAACAAAAAAGGTTGTCTGTCAGGGGCCCCCCTTTTGGCAGTTTTATTTCCCTGGACAGGGTTGT
This sequence comes from Lithobates clamitans, assembly GCA_037952925.1. Lineage (NCBI taxonomy): Eukaryota > Metazoa > Chordata > Amphibia > Anura > Ranidae > Lithobates > Lithobates clamitans. The sequence goes on from JBBGZY010001072.1 coordinate 8,168,926, forward strand.
GTTAAGACAGGCTCCCTTATTGATCAATGTAGTGTCCTTGTCTTACAACACAGCTCTCCGATTAATCTTTTTAGTGGTTCTAAGCAGCACCTATAGGCAGAATAGGCCATTGTTGTTAGATGTGTGACAGGCAACCTACAAGTTTAACATGTTTTCTGATTCCATCCTTAAGAGCCCACTCCACCTAGATCCTGCATCCGAAGCAGAGAAGGCAGGGACACCGGTGGAGTAGACCGGCAGATCAGCCGCATGATCCAGCTAAGATACCTTCATCAAGCATATGGAGTGAAGGTAAAGCTCACTGCAGAACCGAGGTTCGCCAAGAGGGTCTTGCAGTGGTCCCACCCTAAAGGTAGGCCTGAGCTACTTGATTATCCTCTCAGGTGTGCCGTCCTGGAAGATGACTTGAGAAAAGTACTAGTTACTTACCGGTAACTGTCTTTCTAGGAAATCTTCCAGGACGGCAGGCCTACTTCCCACCCGTTGGAGGAGGGAAAATTTTAGAACACTAGAAGGTGAGTACCTATGAGGAATGATTTCCCTTGTGAAACAGGTTCAGGACTTAAAACAGCTGTTGATTGTGTTTCCTGTCGGGAGGAGCCTCTCATCTCTCAGGTGTGCCGTCCTGGAAGATTTCCTAGAAAGACAGTTACCGGTAAGTAACTAGTACTTTTTTTTTTCCCCAAAAAATGCATTTGAAAAATCGCTGCGCAAATACTGTGTGAAAAAGAAAAAAATGAAACACCCACCATTTTAATCTGTAGGGCATTTGCTTTAAAAAAATATATAATGTTTGGGGGTTCAAAGTAATTTTCTTGCAAAAAAAAATAATTTTTTCATGTAAACAAAGTGTCAGAAAGGGCTTTGTCTTCAAGTGCTTAGAAGAGTGGGTGATGTGTGACATAAGCTTCTAAATGTTGTGCATAAAATGCCAGGACAGTTCAAAACCCCCCAAATGACCCCATTTTGGAAAGTAGACACCCCAAGCTATTTGCTGAGAGGCATGTCGAGTCCATGGAATATTTTATATTGTGACACAAGTTGCGGGAAAGAGACAAAATTGTTTTTTTTTTTGCACAAAGTTGTCACTAAATGATATATTGCTCAAACATGCCATGGGAATATGTGAAATTACACCCCAAAATATATTCTGTTGCTTCTCCTGAGTACGGGGATACCACATGTGTGAGACTTTTTGGGAGCCTAGCCATGTACGGGACCCTGAAAACCAAGCACCGCCTTCAGGCTTTCTAAGGGCGTAAATGTTTGATTTCACTCTTCACTGCCTATCACAGTTTCGGAGGCCATGGAATGCCCAGATGGCACGAACCCCCCCAAATGACCCAATTTTGTAAAATAGACACCCAAAGCTATTTGCTGAGAGGTATAGTGAGTATTTTGCAGACCTCACTTTTTGTCACAAACTTTTGAAAATTGAAAAAAGAAAAAAAAAAATACATTTTTCTTGTTTTTCTTCATTTTCAAAAACAAATGAGAGCTGCAAAATAGTCACCATGCCTCTCAGCAAATAGCTTGGGGTGTCTGCTTTCCAAAATGGGGTCATTTTGGGGGGTTTTGTGCTATCTTGGCATTTTATGGCCTTCTAAACTGTGATAGGTAGTGAGGAGTGAAATCAAAAATTTACGCCTTTAGAAATCCTGAAGGCTGTGATTGGATTTCGGGGTCCCGTATGAAGCTAGGCTCCCAAAAAGTGCCACACATGTGGTATCCCTGTACTCTGGAGAAGCAGCAGAATGTATTTTGGGGTGTAATTCCACATATGTCCATGGCATGTTTGAGCAATATATCATTTAGTGACAACTTTGTGCAAAAAAAAAATTGTCACTTTCCCGCAACTTGTGTCAAAATATAAAATATTCCATGGACTCAACATGCCTCTCAGCAAATAGCTTGGGTTGTCTACTTTCCAAAATGGGATCATTGGGGGGGGGGGTTGTACCACCTGGGCATTTTATGGCCTTCAAAACTGTGATAGGTAGTGAAGAGTGAAATCACAACTTTACGCCCTTAGAAATCCTGAAGGCGGTGCTTGGTTTTATGGGCCCCGTACGCGGCTAGGCTCCCAAAAAGTCCCACACATGTGTTATCCCCGTACTCAGGAGAAGCAGCTAAATGTATTTTGGGGTGCAATTCCACATATGCCTATGGCCTGTGTGAGCAATATATCATTTAGTGACAACTTTTTGTAAATTTTTTTTTTTTTTTTTTTTGTCATTCAATCACTTGGGACAAAAAAAAAAATTCAATGGGCTCAACATGCCTCTCAGCAATTTCCTTGGGGTGTCTACTTTCCAAAATGGGGTCATTTGGGGGGTTTTGTACTGCCCTTCCATTTTAGCAACTCAAGAAATGACATAGGCAGTCATAAACTAAAAGCTGTGTAAATTCCAGAAAATGTACCCTAGTTTGTAGACGCTATAACTTTTGCGCAAACCAATAAATATACGCTTATTGACATTTTTTTACCAAAGACATGTGGCCGAATACATTTTGGCCTAAATGTATGACTAAAATTGAGTTTATTGGATTTTTTTTATAACAAAAAGTAGAAAATATCATTTTTTTTTTCAAAATTTTCGGTCTTTTTCCGTTTATAGCGCAAAAAATAAAAACCGCAGAGGTGATCAAATACCATCAAAAGAAAGCTCTATTTGTGGGAAGAAAAGGACGCAAATTTCGTTTGGGTACAGCATTGCATGACCGCGCAATTAGCCGTTAAAGCGACGCAGTGCCAAATTGTAAAAAGTGCTCTGGTCATTAAGGGGGTAAATCCTTCCGGGGCTGAAGTGGTTAAAGGTGCTCAAGTACTAAGGTAAATGGAGTAAAGAAAAAGTGTATGCAAAGTCTGACCGTATAAACAATCTTTTATTTAATCTATTTAATACATAATATCAAAAATTTAAAAACAAGTCTCTCAATATTAAGATCCAATTTAACAAAGGCAATGAAAAAAACTCTCCAGCATCTATCATCGGGTATATTTGTGCTAAATATACAGGAGTCTGATACCGCCTGGTTAGAAATTTATATGACCTCTCCTGAATTTGAGAACTTAACGAGGAGGAATGGGTCCCACCAATCAATCTCTTAACTTGAAAAGATGTAAAATTACACCCCAGCTCTCTCTCCCATTTGCTAATGAAATGTAGAGATGGGGTGTATTGCCCACTAAGAACCAATTTAAGCTAGTGAGAGTCCAGTTGCTGTAGTATCAGCAAAAAAACACTTCGAATGTAGTTAACGAGCTTGAAGATCTTACTCTAGGTCTCAATTTATCAAAGAAGTCTGTCATTTGGCGATGTATCCATGAAGCTAAGGGTATACTCCCAAGAGAAGATGTCAACTCCAAAAGGGGTGACACTTTACCCCTAGGTGTGAACTTTGCACATGTCGTGTTCCCATCTGTTCCCATTATCCCCATGTTCTAAGTTCTTCCCCTGGGAGGAACCAGGGATATCCTCCCATTGGGGCCAAGGGAGATATCTGCGGGGCCAATTTACCCATTATATTCATTCTATCCCCAAAGATGTCAACATTAAGGGAGATGTACATTCTGAAAGACCCCTTGACCCTTTCAGAATCCAAGGTGCCCCTGCCAAATTCCTGCCTGCCATTGTTTTCTCCAGAGAGGCCTATATTTTATTTGTTTGTATCGTGACACCAATTTAGGATACGTATTAGAGACATGGCCTTGTAATATAGAGAAATATCAGGAAGCCAGTCCCTTCCCTCCCACTTAGATCTGCGCAGTATATCATAAGCTAGACTGGGATGTTTATCCTCCTATACAAAGATCTGGAAGGCCCTGCACATGCGTTTTTAAAGAGGCTTTGTGGGATTGCAATCGTAGTATATCATAGTATATAGGATTCGTATCAACCTAGGTAGTATTATCATTTTAAGAGCGTTCACCCTCCCAAACCATGTCATTTTATTTACCTTCCATCCCTGCAGTTCCTTCATTATTCCCGTCAACAAAGGACTATAGTTATTTATCTTGAAGTCAGACATAAGCCCATATTTGTCAACCTCGGACATCAAAATGGCTAAGGATGCCCGAGGATTAGAGAGATAAAATAATAAATTGTCTGCGTAAGCAAACACCTAATGTTCCACTGACCCAATACAAATCCCCGCAATATCTTCCCTTCCCCTGACCATAAGGATGAAGGGCTCCAGTACCAAGGCAAACAGCAACAACTCTCTAGTCCCATTGCTTATGCCAAGGTAGTCTGAAAGTATATCATTCACCTTTACAATTTTTTTAATGTCAGTATATAGTGCTGAAACCCAGCCCATCATCCTGTCCCTTAATCCTATCCCCTTCAACACCTCTTTCATAAATGCCCAATTTACCCTATCGAATGCTTTCTTGGCATCCATTGATATTACCGCTTGAGAAGTTTGTTCAGGTCCCTTTTGCGCCCCATGAAGAGCCCGAATTGTGTTGTGTCAATTTCACCACATGTTCCTGCAGTCTAAGGCCAATATTTTAGAATTTTTTTTTTTAATATCTGAATTAAGAAGGGATATGGGCCTATAATTGGCACAATGTTGTGAATCCCTCCCAGATTTTGGAAGGACCACAACATGGGCCAGTACAGTTTCTGGGGGCAGCAGATTTAAGGCAGTAATAGAATTAGCAAAGATGAGAGATTTTCTGGACAGCCGCACTCCAAAAATTAGCCTTTATTCGTACAAAAATAGTCAAGAATACATGTCACAGCAGAACGGACAGGAGAGTTGACACGTTTCACACTCAAACAGTGCTTAACCACTTCCCGCCCGCCCTATAGCGGATTGACGTCCGGGAAGTGGTTGTGTTATCCTGACTGGGCGTCATATGACGTCCAGCAGGATAACATGCCACAGCGCGCCCCCGGGGGCGCGCATCGCGGCGATCGGTGGAGCGGTGTGTCAGTCTGACACACCGCTACACTGATCTTGGTAAAAAGCCTCCGACGGAGGCTCTTTACCACGTGATCAGCCGTGTCCAATCACGGCTGATCACGCTGTCAACAGGAAGAGCCGTTGATCGGCTCTTCCTCACTCGCGTCTGACAGACGCAAGTAGAGGAGAGCCGATCGGCAGCTCTCCTGGCAGGGGGGGTCTGCGCTGACTGTTTATCAGCGCAGCCCCCCCGCAGATCACCCCACTGGACTACCAGGGATGCCACTAGGACCACCAGGGAAGGGGCAACGTGGATGGCCAGGTATGTACCCCATGGCCATCCACATGTGCCCAATCTGTGCCAATCAGTGCCCACAAATGGGCACTGATTGGCACTATTATGCCAATGATATGCCCAGGATTTCCATAGCAATCCCCAGCAATGCTATATCAGTGCCCAGCAATGCTATATCAGTGCCACCTGTCATTGCCCATCTGTGCCACCAGTCATTGCCCATCAGTGCCACCTGTCTGTGCCCATCAGTGCCCACCTATCAGTGCCCATCAGTGCCACACATCAGTGCCACCCATATATGCCAATCAATGCCACCTATGAGTGCCCATCAGTGCCGCCTGTGTGTGCCCATCGGTGCCACATACCAGTGCCACCTATCAGTGCCCATCAGTGCCGCCTATCAGTGCCCATCATCAGTGCCCGTTAGTGCCACCTCATCGGTGCCACCTCATCGGTGCCCATCAGTGCCGCCGTATCAGTGCCCATCAGTGCAGCTATATCAGTGCCCATTATTGAAGAAGAAAACGTACTTATTTACAAAAAAATTGAACAGAAACAAAGAAAAACTTGGTTTTTTTCGAAATTTTCGGTCTTTTTTTATTTGTTGCGCAAAAAATAAAAACCGCAGAGGTGATCAAATACCACCAAAAGAAAGCTCTATTTGTGGGAACAAAATGATAAAAAAATTGTTTGGGTACAGTGTAGCATGACCGCGCAATTGTCATTCAAATTGCAACAGCGCTGAAAGGTGAAAATTGGGCTGGGCGGGAAGGTGTCTAAGTGCCTGGTATTGAAGTGGTTAAAGTGGTGTTTCCGGCCGAAATTATACTTTTTAAATAAAAAATATCCCTATAATACACAAGCTTAAT